>JABUQX010023733.1:0-27500 GCA_015478945.1 Trachelipus rathkii | reverse complement strand
AAGCCAAAAAAAAACTATGGAATCTTTTTCTCGGGTAGTGGTGTCAACAATTCCGTTAACGGTCCTCGCGCTTAGGCGCGGTGGGTTGAGCTGTCTGTATCGGTAGGTAAGCTAGAAGGTAGCAAATTTTGAGGATTTCTACTTCTCGGGCGCCGCACTCTAGTCGCAAAGTAGGGTTAAAAATTCGCGCCTTTTCTTTAGGGTGGCCGTGTTTTTAGCCCCCTTTTAAAGACCGAGACTCTATTAAATCTTTTTTATAATATAATATACCAACCCCTACCTCGCCCCTTAGTGATTTACCGTTATTTTTACGCCTATTTTTAACGAATCGATGAAAAAAAGGCCAAAAATATCAACCCTACTCTCACGCTTCCTTTTTTATTTTTTTCTGGTAATAAAATATTTTGTCTTGTTTCATTTTTTATCCTTTAGTTAAAAAAAGATTTTTTTGGCGAAAGCGAGAAATAGCGTTACTTTTTATTTCTCGGGAGATGGTGCAAAATATAATTTTCATTCCTTAAGCGACTCTTTATTTCGAGGGAAACCAAAAAAAAATAATTACGGAATCAAAGTCTATAAAGAATTGATGATCAGGTACTCACGTATTATATAACGTAAATTAAAAAAAAATTTAGAAATATAAATTAATAAAAGCCATTTCGAAAACTGATCGACGCATCGAGATAGGCGACCGCAGTTTTCTGATCTCTGGACAAGCTTCTGCTTATAACCTATAAGGGCTTGGTATTTTCCTAGGACTCCAAAATATATTTTTGTTTAATTTAGAAAAAGAACTCGCTTAAGGAAACAAAAATCTATATTTGCAAATCAATCTCCGAGAGTACAAAAGGTAAACGTAAAATATTTCGTGCCACCTGGCACCCCTGGAAAAGTAACGCTTTTAGCTCTCGAGATTATGTTATAACAAACGACGTTGGCGAGTGAAATGGGTGTTCGTGTAAGAGGTACTTATCGAAAAAAAAAAACATTATTATTTTTACTTTTTTTATTCACCCATGGAAAAATGGTTTATTAAGAAGATGGTGTTATTATCGGAGAGTAAATTAAAAAAAAGATATAATATAAAATAATAATAAGATATCTGAATCAGCTTCGGAATTTACTGATCGACGGAACCGTCGATAGAAGCGACAGCAGTGTCGATCTATTACCCTCGTGAAGACACGTTTAATCTTTCGGCTCTAGCGGAAGTCCTGTAAACTCCAAAAATATTTTTTTTTGTCATTAGAAATTGTAACTCGCTTAGCGAACGAAAATTGTTTATTATTGTTCCAATCTCCCGAGGAAGTACAAGTAACGTTTTCGTGCAAATCGAACACCCCCGGAAGTAACGAGGAATGTTCACAAAAGAAAACTAATAACATTCGTGGAAACAGCGTAAGGATATTTGTCTGAAAAAAAAAAAAAAAAAATTTAGATTGATTTAGTTTCTCTACGAATAAAACTGCGAGACCTACGAGAAAACTTATAACATTCGTGAAATTCAATTAATATATTTTTCTATTTAGAAATGGATTTTTTTTATTTTTTTGAGCTTATTTATTTTTTTATTCGTGAAAACTACGATAAAGCTACAAGGAACTGATTATACATTCATGGAATCAGCGTAAGATATTTTTTTTTTAAAATGGTTAAATTTTTTTTTGTTATTTTTGAATATTATTTTTTTTCGAAAACTAACGATAGCTACAAGAAAACTATTAACATTCGTGGAATCAGCGTTAAATACTTGTTCTAAAAAATCATAATATTTTGATTTTTTTGGTTAATTTATTTTTTTCTCGAAAAGTACGATAGATACAAGAAAACTTATAACATTCGTGGAATCAGCGTACGATAATTGTTCTGAAAATGGAAAAAAAAAATTTTTGATTATTTTGGTTATTTATTTTTTTCCTAGAAAACTACGATAGCTACAAGAAAACTAATAACGTTAGTGGAATCAGCGTATCAGATGTGTATGGAAAATGGCCAAAAAAATTTTTTATTATAATTGGGTTATTTTTTTAGATCTCAAAAACTACGATAGCAACAAGAAAACTAACATGATTTGTAGAATCACCAAGCAATCATACGCTGATTCCAAGAATATTTCTATTTTTCTTGTAGCTATCGTAGTTTTTGAAATATAAAATAAATAACCCAAAAAATCAAAAAAAATATTTTTTTTGCCATTTCCCATACACATTTGATACGCCGATTCCACGAATTTTATTAGTTTTCTTGTAGCTATCGTAGTTTTCAAGTAAAAAAATAAATAACCATTAAAATCAATTTCTTTTTATATTTTCCATGAAATATCTTACGCTGATTCCACGAATGTAATTAGTTTTCACGTAACTGTCGTACTTTTCGAGAAATATAATAAATAACCAAACAAATCCAAAATATTTTTTTTTACATTTTCCATTGAAATATCTTACGTTAAGGTTAAGCGTGTTTTAACGAAGTAATAGATCGCAACTGCGAGTCGCCTTTCGCGATCTGTCGTTAATTTTTTTTGAAGCTGCTTCGGATATCGTAACACTAAAAGCAGCTGGAGAGTGCTTATAAGCCCTTAATTACTGGATTTTAGGAGTCCACCCCACTAGAAAAGAAATTTTGTTTTTTTTCGGTGGTGGAAACCGAAAACTTCAATAACTCAGGAATAATTTGAGATATCGTAAAACTGAAATCCGTTGTAGGGTCCTTAGGTACTCCTCACTAGTTTGCGGGGGTACGGGGGGTTCCTGGGACAAGTTTCAAAATTTCCGGAAAAAAACCTTAAGTGTAAACCTTAAACCTTAAACCTTAATAAACCTTTGCGTAAGGTGATTACACAAAAAACCGTTCCCTTTATTATGGGTTTGTGCCAAAAATTTAAATTCATTGTTCCCTTTAGAAATTTTTCTAAGCGTTTCAGATATCGAAAACCTTAATGAGGCCGTAAGGTGCTTAAACGACCCCTCGTTATAATTTTTCGGTGGTGTCGGGCCTTCTATAGAACACTTTGAAAATCCCCCCTTACGCTCCGATCATGTCACTAAATAACGTTACTTTCGACTTTTCGGGAGATGAGGCAAAAAAAATTTTTCGTTCCCTAAGCGAGTTTCCTCGAGAAAACTAAAAAAATAAATACGGAATCTATTACTTCGAGTAGACGAGTAAGGTTAAGCGTGTAGTAACGAAGTAATAGATTGAAACTTATTTCTCCCAATCTCTCGAGACCCTTAGAATTTTTTTAAGTTTATTTTCAAAGTGTTCCTTTGAGGGCCCGACACCCCCCGGAAAGTAAGGAGGGACGTCTAAGTACCCTACAGCTGCTTTTAGTTTTTCGATATCTTAAGCCGTTTCGAAAACCAATCGACGTATCAAAATAGGCGACCGCAGTTTCGTCTATTACTTTGTTACGATACGCCGACTATTAAGGGGCTACGCGAAGTCCTAGATTCCGTAGTCATTTTTTTGGGGTTTCACTCAAAAAACTCCCTTAAGGAACGAAAAATTTATTCTTCCCCATTTCCAGACAAGTAAAAAGAAACGTTATTTCGGGGCACGGAAAAAATCAATTGTATAATACGTGAGTACCTGATCATCAATTCTTTATAGATTTTGATTTCGTAATTAATTTTTTTTGGTTTGCCTCGAAAGAAAAACTCGCTCAAGGAATGCAAAATATATTTTGCACCATCTCCCGAGAAGTAAAAAGTAACGTTATTTCGCGCTTTCGCCAAAAAATATATTTTATTAACTGAAGAATAAAAAATGAAATAAGACAAAAAAATTTATTACCAGAAAAATAAAGGAAACGCAATAGTAGGGTTGATATTTTTGGCCTTTTTTTCATTGATTCGTTAAAAATTGGCAGAAAAATTTTTAACCCTATTTTGGAACCGATGTAAATAAAAATACGACGCGTCGTCTGTTTATGCTATAGATTTCATTGAAAATAAAAATATTTAGCCCCCTTCTCATCATATAGGAAAGAAAATGTTTTTACCAGTAAAAACACGGGATCGAATATAAAACGAATATTAACGACAATTTTTATTCTTTTACAAATCATCAAATGCAAACATATCTACTTACATTTTGTATGATCGTATTTTGTGATAAATGATTTCAAATAAGTTCCTAAAGAATAAATGATTATCAATAGAGCGGAATGCCAAATGAAAGGTTTTCGGCCCGGGTTTGAAAGGTAAACCTAAGAAGTAAAAAAACATACCTGGGTCTTGAAAATATAATTCATCTTTTGACCATATTTTTGAAACCTTTCTCATATCAATAAAATTATGATCACGATCAAAAAAAACATCTTCATCATAACGAACTGTCGAAGCGCGCATCTCGAAAAAATCGTATATTTTTATATTCCATCGAATGATGGGACCTACAGATACATCGGTCATAGTCACCACGAGTTTTTCTAACAGTTGGCTGAGATTCATTCCGTGCATAGGCTTAGAGCAATTCTCCCAAATCCCAATTCCCCCTAACCTATTGTTATTTAGTAAGCATTTATCGAAATTAAATTCTACTACTCCTCTTTTGAAAGAACGAATAATAGTAAAAAAATTATAAATTCTGCAAGGATTGAAGTCTTGCCAGTCGAAGAACGCTACAACTTTTTCTAAGTTTGGAGACACGCGAAATAAATCGAGTAAAACATCAGAAAAATCAATCTTTAATTCCAGCAATTTTTTTAAAGCGGTTTTGTTTTCATCACACGGTGTCATTCTGTAATCTTCTCTACTTTGTCCGTAAGGCGTACAAAAATAGTTATTTGTTTGCATTACAAAGTTTAGCAAATTCTTTTTCGTTTTGTAATTATGGCCAGGCGCACGTAAATTATAATCATTTAGTTTGATTTCCAAGCCAGTTAAATTAGGAAAAGCTTCGATGATTTTATTACTCAAACAACCGCAATCATTTTTTGAATCGTAGTTCCTGCATATTTCGTCATATGATAATCTCAAAACACGAACATTTTGAAATTGGAATGGCGAAAGGGTATCGAGATTTTCGTTTCTTTTAAGGATAGCATTGAAATGGCAAACGTTCGGTAAATTCAATTCCAAGGAATCGTCGATCTTTCTAATACTCCTTAACAATCGGCTTCTAAAATTTTTGGTATCCCAGGAATCGATTACTTTTTTTTCTATTTCCTTTCGCCATGATTTACCCGCGTGTAAATGACATATTTGTCCAAGCTCTTCTTGATTCCGACCCATAAATAGTTTCATAACTGCATAAATCCCTTTGCATGCGAGACAAAACGGTATTTCTATTTCGCTTTTTTCACGATCTTTAGTAAGAAGTTTCCAGAAATTATATCGCAACGATGGTATTAAACCCTGAGATTGATAATCGGGATATTCATCTCCCGCTGCTTTTTTTTTTTCCTCCTTCGATAATTTTACTCGCTTTGTGAATGGTGGTGTAGTTTCGCTCATTTCCCATTCAATTATTCTTCTGTTTTCGATTTCCACAACTACGACTAATTTGGATAAATTTTTGCCATAACAATTTCCGCACATACGGAATGTGTCTTTCAACCTAATATAGGGGTAGTTGGGAAATATTTCTTCTTCCGAAGAGAAACTGAAAATCAATTCTATCGTATTCACCCCAGTTTTAATAGCTAATTCTCTTACAAGCCTGTAATCAACAATGGTAGACGGGTGTTTATGGTTTAAACGCACTCCAATTTTTTGTAAGTTAAACCGTGATGAAATTTCGATCATTTCCGTTATGTTGTTATAATCCAGAATTAATTCTTTTAAAAACGGAAAATGAAGTTCCGGCAATTCCTCATCTTCTTCGTCTTTTAAAACCCTTTTCCTAGCTGGAAAAATTCTGCTTTTCTCCATTTTGCGACATCTGCATATTAGTTTTAACGCATTCAGATTTGGAAACAAGATCGAAATATTTTTTAACATTTCGAATAAGTCATCGTTGGTGAGAGGGTTAGTACCCGTGTTAATAAGTTCTAGCTTCTCAACACGAAATAAAAGTTGATGTTTTTTTTCTTTCATTAAATTCGCTAATTGTATAAAAGTTTTATGCTGATCTAAAGAAAAAATCAAAGATTTTAAGCGTTCATATCCGGTTCCCATTGTTCTAACGACTTCGGCGGTTTTAGCAACCGCAGGAACACCATCGGCACAACTTTCTTCGACCATATGCTTGGTCAACGTCAGGGCTATTGATTCGGTCGTCCTGTACGGATTTTGCGTCGCATTTTCAAGAAAGTCTAAAAAGCTCGCCGAGGTGGTTTTCTCTTCGGCTGAATCGAATAGCGGTAAGAGGAGGTTGAAATTTAATTCCTTCGCCCCGTATTTTTCAGTCAAATGATTCATAATTAGATCACAGTATACCTCGAACTTTTTCGAATCCGAAACTTTGAATGCATCTCGGAGGGACGATGTTTCGAAAACGGCCGCCATCGCTAAATCTTGTAAAGCTTTCACCTTCTTTTCCATTTCAAGTAATAATTATCGATTTCAGGTTCAAGAAAATGATTAAGGTCGCGCTGCTAAATTTTCTTCACCGAATACAATCACAATTACGGTATAATAAAAAGTTCTTTCGGATCTATAAACGGTATCACCGAAGAGACGTTACTTAATGTTAAAAATATTTATGATCGTAACTCTTATATATCCAAGAAAATTAAATTTATTTATTTATTTAATTTATTTAGAAATTAAAAAAATCAACTGTGTTTTTAGGAAAATGAATATATATATATATAAGAAAATTATAATTGCTAAGAATTTGAAAAAAATTTATTGCGAGTGAATCCTATAAATACCGGTTCAGTGTTGTGGGAACTTCAAATCGTTGAGCCGCAGCTAACGGAAAGGAAATCTCTCGCACTCCTACTATTTTTATTTCCGTTTTAAACCCACTGCATTTGTATAGTTATTATTATCTATATATAAAAAATAAAAAATGTTTTCGAGTAAAAAATCAAGCCTTGCGCCACGCGATACTGTTGAAGACGACGAAGGAGCGACAAAACGGCCGCCATCGCTAAATCTTGTAAAGCTTTCACCTTCTTTTCCATTTCAAGTAATAATTATCGATTTCAGGTTCAAGAAAATGATTAAGGTCGCGCTGCTAAATTTTCTTCACCGAATACAATCACAATTACGGTATAATAAAAAGTTCTTTCGGATCTATAAACGGTATCACCGAAGCTGGGATACTGGTCTATAAACGGTATCACCGAAGAGACGTTACTTAATGTTAAAATATTTATTATTTCGACTGCCAGGAATAATAAAAAATTAAATTTATTTATTTATTTAATTTATCTAAAAATTAAAAAAAAAATCCATTGTTTTTTTTAGGAAAATGAATATATATATATATAAGAAAATTATAATTGCTAAGAATTTGAAAAAAATTTATTGCGAGTGAATCCTATAAATACCGGTTCAGTGTTGTGGGAACTTCAAATCGTTGAGCCGCAGCTAACGGAAAGGAAATCTCTCGCACTCCTACTATTTTTATTTCCGTTTTAAACCCACTGCATTTGTATAGTTATTATTATCTATATATAAAAAATAAAAAATGTTTTCGAGTAAAAAATCAAGCCTTGCGCCACGCGATACTGTTGAAGACGACGAAGGAGCGACGGTCATCAAAATTTACGACAGTTACGACCTGCAAAAACATTTCCTAATGGATGGAAATGCTCTCGACCTGGATAAGTTTAAGAAGCTCCAAGAAATAATAAAGGATGATCCTAAACTTCTAACAAGTCCAGTCGAATATTTGCTGCAGAATCCCTACAATGATTATATGCTTAAGATTCCTAGCGCCATAAAATTTACAATCTGGGAAGACCAAATACACGAAGACGGACATAAATTTTTTGGTAAATTAAATTGGTTCGAATATTTGAAAACCTTAATAATAAAAGTAGATAGCTTTGTAAATTTTAATAGAGCGATTATAAATGCGAGGCCATTAACCCAAATTGAAACGGTAAAATTAATTATGAAGAACAATGATGGAAAATTCAACATCCTTAAAGTGCTTGAAATTTTCCTGAACGTGGTTGACCTCGAAATAAAATGTCAAAAGATAAGCATGTGGTTTGAAAAAACTGAATACACACTATTCGGGTTTAAAAAAATGCTAGAGCAGCAATCAAAAGTAATAGTGATGGATTATAACTGCATTGACGACGTGTGTGAATTCTTATCATCCCAATACTCAATAAATAAAATCAGCTTGTATTTAAACGCTTATGATCAGCCTCCTAACGTCGACTTCGATAAGCTAATTCGCCTACTTCAGAAAGCCAGCCCTACCACCTTACTGGAGATAGTTTTATATTTTAGTCTTAGAAAAAGATCATTCAGGCAGCACAATTCGCATTCGCTGACTACCGATCCTTTGGAACCGGAAAAGTTTTATTTTAGTTCTCATATGCTAAAAAATCTTGTTTTAGCCGCTGACGTTGGAAAAACAACCTACTTCGAATGTCGAGAAAATTTTGACCCCGAGCATCGTAGAATATTGGAATGGAAACTGCAAACTGAGTGGGATTACAGTCAAAATTTTAAATCCTTAAATAATATCACTTCTACCCCAAGGAATAACTTTTTTAAAAATCTTGTTAGATATATGACGGTCCCGAACAACCAAGGATTTAAAAAACAAATCAGAATATTATCTCAGTTTCTTTTCATGTTTGTTTGTCAATTTTCATTTTATAGCGAGGAACGTTATTGCCATTGTGAGCGGCATAATAATAAGAGACGATTTTATCGCAAACCTGAAGCGCCCGTCGTTGAAGGAATACCCGATTCGCAAAGCAAAAACTTTTGCGTAAAAAATCCGCATAAGAAAGTAAAAACAGATGAAGAGTATTTTGCATCTCAACGCGATAACAAATGAATTACTTTCAAAGAACTTCACATCTCCTTTTCCTTTTTAATGTATATATATATATATATATATAACTTTCTCTTTGTCTATTAATAATTTACTGTATGCTAATGAAAGTTATATAACCAAAATGTTTTAAATAAAGGTTTAAATAAATTTTTTGAATTCACAGTTTTTATTCCTAATAAAAAAAATTGAATTCTAATACGCTAGAAAATGATCTTAGTTCATATAAATTTTTCCATAGGTAAGATTAGTCAACGTTTTCGCTATCTTTCGATCCGTATTGCGTATGTGTGTGTGCGAGCGTCTTCCGACGAATCGAAAGACATTACCAGGCTCCACGACGGGGATATACAATGACAGGGATCCCGTGAGCGTCTGTCGTCAGTAGCGTTCAAAACCTGTGTCTGAGGTAGAGAAGTGTTTGAGTTTAAACCGAATAGGTTTGAAAAATAAAATAGATTTCAGTAGAATAGAAAACCGTTTTTTTTTAAAGGGAATCCGCGCGTATATAAATAACAAATACGCAATCGATCACGAAAATACGAGATATGTACACCCAGATTCGAAAAAAACGAGTGTTCGAGCAAACCACTGGGCTCGCTCACGGATCGATATTTTTTTGGGGATAGGATAGGAGAGTTAAAAAAAACGATCGACCCGAAGATCTAACTAACGAACTAACTCACTAAAGAGCCAGACAAACCTAACGGAAAAAGTACAATGGTTCGGACCAGGTTCTGGATTCCCGAAAGAATGAGTTAGTAAAAAATAAAAAAAGCTAGCAGGACAGTAGGATTAAATATTGATCGTAAATACGCACGCACGACAACACTAATCATCATTCATCATCATCATCATCAATCATCATCCATTCCTCCGAACGGAGAATTTATTAAAGCACCAAAAAACTTCCTCGTATCAGTAAACTAAAAAATGAACAACGACCTCGAAACGAGTGCAACCATAGACTTATTTCTTGCCGACGCGTACTTCCAAGCCCCACCTCCTCGTTTAAACGTCCGCGTATATAATTCTACACTATTCCCGTCCGTCGAACATATATCGTCTTCATGGTTCCGAACATCATCACTCAACGCTTTTAAAAAAAAGTTCTTTTTTTCATAATAATAAACAGAGAAAACCATAGAGAAAAAAAAGAAGAAAGCATGCAGCGCAGCTAGCAGCAGTCGACGCACTAGGCAGAACCGTACGTACAACTTTTTTGTCATCATCGCTTCGTAGCTATCTTGACCCGTAAAGGAACTCAGTCCGAAAACCCCGTTAAAAAAAAGGTTTTACAATATTACAGTGCAATTTTTGGTATCTAGAAAGAACTTCCCTACTATCGTATAACAATTTATTGACCGTTATATAGTGACGGCAATGGATCGGGAATCAGATATCCTAAGTCGACAGGCTCTAAGTACTTATTTGCCGAAAAAATAATTTCGACTTAAATAAAGATTTTATAAATATTTTTCTATTGAGGAATTTTTTAGTTTTATAAGCAACTAATAGGACCTAATACAGACTTATATCAGTTACCACTTCCGAAAAACCGTCACTAATTCGCTTCAACGCATGGATTTTACACAAAAAAAGCGTCACCCCGATCACGTTAGTCGTTTTCGGTTCCCTTTCGAAACGTCACTATTAATATAGTGTCGCCTTACGGGAATCGAAGAAGTCGCTGAACGCTTTCAAATACCAGTTACCTAAGCTCTAAAAACTATCTTCAATATTCCTATTATGACGTCATATAGTGACGCCTGATCGGGGACTGATATAAGTCGAAGGTCTAAGTGCAAAATCCGAAAAATAATTTGGACTTAAAAAAATTTGTGTATTATTTTCATTGAGAAATTTTAGATTTTAACACTTAGACCTTCGACTTATACTTGGACCTTCGACTTAGCACTTAAGCGACCTTCGACTTAGCACTTTGACCTTCGACTTAGACTTAGACCGTCGACTTAGCACTTAGACCTTCGACTTAGCACTTAGACCTTCGACTTACACTTTGACCTTCGACTTTTACTTAGACCTTCGACTTATACTTAGACCTACGACTTATATCAGTTCCGTTCGAAAACGTCACTATATCGGGTTTCAACGATGGTTTATACCCTAAAAAGCGTCACCGCATCACGCTAGGTCGTTTTTCGGTTCCTTCGAAACATCACTATAATATAGTGTCGCCTTACGGGAATCGAAGAAGTCGCTGAACGCTTTACAATACCAGTTACCTAAGCTAAAACTTTCTCTCCAATCCGATTATGACGTCATATAGTAACGCCTGATCGAAGGTCTAAGTATAAGTCGAGGTCTAAGTGCAAATCCGAAAATAATTTTGGACTTATAAAAATTTTGTTGTATTATTCTTTGAGGAAATTTTAGATTTTAGCACTTTAGACCTTCGACTTATACTTAGACCTTCGCCTTACGCAGTTAGACCTTCGACTTATACTTAGACCTTCAACATTAGCTCTTAGACCCTTCGACTATACTATAGACCTATCCGACATAGCACTTAGACCTTCGACACTAGCACTTAGACCTTCGACTTAGCACTTAGAACCTTTGACTTAGCACTTATTTTTTATTTAATTTTTTATCTTTTATTTATCATCCCCCTAAAACCCGTTTGCTATGGAAAATTACTTTTGATGGTTACATTAAATTAAAGAAAATAATAATTTAGTTTATCTATAAACCCGTTTTCTATGAATAATTAATTTTGATATCGAGACGATGATCATCCGCCATTATTCGAACGAGCTCGAGAACCAACCTCGATCGATTGGTCCTGGCTCGTTTATATAAAAAAAAAAAAATAAAAGGACGGACAACGGACTCGGTCGCCCATTGAACGAACTCTGCAATGAAACGCATCCTAATGAACAAATGCATGCGCGAACGCGAAAATCTTCACCGGGATGCGTTCATGTACAGTAATGAAAAATAGACGAATAAGGCGGATGAATCGTCGTCGTCGACGACGCGATATATTTTTTTCTATTCGATCGTATTACGTTTGTCGTTTGGTTTGTCGTTTGGTTGGTTCGAGTAACAGAAACTCGTTTCTTTCGGAGGGAGGAATCTCAAGATATTACCGGGATCCACGACGGGGACGTACGATGACAGGGAGCCCGTGAGCGTCTGTCGTCATCAGCGTTCGAAACCGGTGAACGCCCTAACTTTTTGGACATGCGCACCCCTACGGCGTTTCCATCAGCGGTGTTCGAAATACTTACTGGACTCCGCGTCGCTTAGTTAACCAGTACCGGTCGCCTTACTCCCACTAAGCCATTCACGTTCCCAGAAAAGGAACGTTTCAAGCGTAGTTTTTAAAGCTCCCGGTTTTCTCATTCCATAATTACCTATGGAAAAAACTTTGCATATTACGTTAGTTATATGGTCCCTAATCTAAAAAAAAAAAATCCTTAAATCTAAAAAAAACATGCCTTAAAAACTAAAAAATAAACGCCCGTGCTAAAAAGCGGCACGGAAAAAGTAAAATGGTTCGGGAACCTACTACCTATTCCCGCAGTACTGCGTTACCAAAAACTTAAAAAAAAACAGCAGCAGAAGCGAGTAAAAATACCGTACTCGCCGCCGCCGCCACCGACCGATACCAACACTCATCATCATCATCATCATCATCATTTCCTCCGAACGGAAGAATTTATTCAAGTCACCAAAAAATTCTCGTATCGTTAATAAAAATGGAAAGAACGAACGAGAGAACCACGATATTTCTTTCCGACGGTGACTTCCAAACCCCCACCCGCCCGTTTAAACGGCCTACATACTATCTACCCATATCCCGTCCCGTCGGAAATAAATATCGTCGTTCTTTCCCTGGTTTTCCAACAGAGTAAAAGAGAAAACAAAGAGAAAAAAAGAGAAGCGCGCGCGCTAGCAGAGTGAGGCACTACGGCGGAACGTACGTACCAAACTTTTTGTCATCGCTTTAGCTATCTTGGACCCCTCCTCCTGCGTTCGTGTATCGTGTGTCGCGTGTCGCGTGTTTGTCGTGTCTGTCTTTAATCGAATACAAAAAAAAATAATACCCCGCCATCGAGACGATGATCATCCGCCATTATTCGAACGAGCTCGAGAACCAACCTCGATCGATTGGGCCCGGCTCGTTTATATAAAAAAAATAAAAATAAACGGACGGACAACGGACTCGGTCGCCCATTGAACGAACTCTGCAATGAAACGCATCCTAATGAACAAATGCATGCGCGAACGCGAAAATCTTCACCGGGATGCGTTCATGTACAGTAATGAAAAATAGACGAATAAGGCGAATGAATCGTCGTCGTCGACGACGCGATATATTTTTTTTTTATTCGATCGTATTACGTTTGTCGTTTGGTTTGTCGTTTGGTTGGTTCGAGTAACAGAGACTCGTTTCTTTCGGAGGGAGGAATCTCAAGATATTACCGGGCTCCACGACGGGGACGTACGATGACAGGGAGCCCGTGAGCGTCTGTCGTCATCAGCGTTCGAAACCTGTGTGTTTGGGGTATAAGTAAGTGTTCGTGAGTAAACCGAATAGGTTTGAAAAATAAAAAATAAATTTCAGTAGAAGAGAAGAATTTTTTAAAGGGAACCCGCCCGTATATAAGCATAAATACGCAATCGATCACGTAAATACGAGATATGTACGGGCAGATTCGAAAAAAACCATTGTTCGAGCGAACCACTGGGCTCGGTCGCGGATCGATGTTTTTTTTGGGGATAGGATAGGAGAGAGGTAAAAAAACGATCGACCCGAAGATCTAACTAACGAACTAACTCACTAAAGAGCTAGACAAACCTAACGCTATTTCGAACGCTTCGGACAAATTTTCACCCTCGGAAAGAAAAGGAAGGCATCTCTCCGAGGACTAACTGACTACCGCCGTGTAATTTTAGTTTATTTATCTAATCGCTATGATGGAAAGACACCGTATGAGGTCCGAAGGCGACTCGGCTAGTCGAATCCTTTTCTTCGTGAATCCCCTTTTTCAGTGCGACGGTCCTATCCAAACCTTGAACTTTGGGGCGTTCACGGAACGTACTGATCCTTCCATCCAAGGAGTTTATATACCCGCCCAGCCCCGACATAAATCCACGCTCTAAGACCTTCTCTCGTCGATCGGAACTTGGACTTTGGCTTTCGGGTGAACGCCCTAATGTTCGGACATGCGCACCCCTACGGCGTTTCCACTTTTCCGATCGATTCATCGAGACAAAGACCGAGCCGTTCGATCGTCATACGGTGATAAAGGAATACGAAAGAGCGAACAGCAAAATAGATTGAAAGAAATAGTCGAAGGGTTTGGATAGATTTAAAGAGGAAGAAATAAATATTTGGATGTGAGCGTGGGCGTGTACCTATCGTGTTTTAAGTGTCAAAGGAGATTTTACTATCCACCAGCGGTGTTCGAAATACTTACTGAACTCCGCGTCACTTAGTTAACAGTAACCGGTCGCCTTATCCACTAAGCCATTCACGTTCCCAGAAAAGGAACGTTTCAAGCCGTAGTTTATACAAGCTCCCGGTTTTCTCATTCATAATTAACGTGCGGCAATAAAAGTTTGCATATTACTTTAGTTATATGGTCCCTAATCTAAAAAAAAAAAATCCTTAAATCTAAAAAAAAATGCCTTAAAAATACTAAAAAAAAATAAACTCCCGTGCTAAAAGCGGAACGGAAAAAGTAAAATGGTTTGGGGGAAACCTACTACCTATTCCCGCACGCAGTACTGCGTTACCAAAAACTTAAAAAAAAGCAGCAGCAGCAAAAGCGAATAAAAATACCGTACTCGCCGCCGCCGCCGCCACCGATACCAACACTCATCATCATTATCATCATCATTTCCTCCGAACGGAAGAATTTATTTAAGTCACCAAAAAATTCTCGTAACGATAATAAAAAAAATAAGATCAAACAAGAGATCCATTATATTACAATCCGACTTTTACTTTAATACCTCCACCCGCCCGTTTAAACGGCCTACATACTATCTACCCATATCCCGTCCCGTCGGAAATAAATATCGTCGTTCTTTCCCTGGTTTTCCAACAGAGTAAAAGAGAAAACAAAGAGAAAAAAAGAGAAGCGCGCGCGCTAGCAGAGTGAGGCACTACGGCGGAACGTACGTACCAAACTTTTTGTCATCGCTTTAGCTATCTTGGACCCCTCCTCCTGCGTTCGTGATATAGCTGTGTCGCGTGTCGCATGTTTGTCGTGTCTGTCAGTTAATTAATCCGAATACAAAAAAAAATAATACCGCGCCATCGAGACGATGATCATCCGCACAATTATCTCGAACGAGTCGAGGAACCAACCTCGATCGATTGGGCCCGGCTCTTTATATAAAAAAAATAAAAATAAACGAAGGGAACACTCGGTCGCCCATTGAACGAACTCTGCAATGAAACGCATCCTAATGAACAAATGCATGCGCGAACGCGAAAATCTTCACCGGGATGCGTTCATGTACAGTAATGAAAAATAGACGAATAAGGCGAATGAATCGTCGTCGTCGACGACGCGATATATTTTTTTTTTATTCGATCGTATTACGTTTGTCGTTTGGTTTGTCGTTTGGTTGGTTCGAGTAACAGAGACTCGTTTCTTTCGGAGGGAGGAATCTCAAGATATTACCGGGCTCCACGACGGGGACGTACGATGACAGGGAGCCCGTGAGCGTCTGTCGTCATCAGCGTTCGAAACCTGTGTGTTTGGGGTATAAGTAAGTGTTCGTGAGTAAACCGAATAGGTTTGAAAAATAAAAAATAAATTTCAGTAGAAGAGAAAGAATTTTTTAAAGGGAACCCGCCCGTATATAAGCATAAATACGCAATCGATCACGTAAATACGAGATATGTACGGGCAGATTCGAAAAAAACCATTGTTCGAGCGAACCACTGGGCTCGGTCGCGGATCGATGTTTTTTTTGGGGATAGGATAGGAGAGAGGTAAAAAAACGATCGACCCGAAGATCTAACTAACGAACTAACTCACTAAAGAGCTAGACAAACCTAACGCTATTTCGAACGCTTCGGACAAATTTTCACCCTCGGAAAGAAAAGGAAGGCATCTCTCCGAGGACTAACTGACTACCGCCGTGTAATTTTAGTTTATTTATCTAATCGCTATGATGGAAAGACACCGTATGAGGTCCGAAGGCGACTCGGCTAGTCGAATCCTTTTCTTCGTGAATCCCCTTTTTCAGTGCGACGGTCCTATCCAAACCTTGAACTTTGGGGCGTTCACGGAACGTACTGATCCTTCCATCCAAGGAGTTTATATACCCGCCCAGCCCCGACATAAATCCACGCTCTAAGACCTTCTCTCGTCGATCGGAACTTGGACTTTGGCTTTCGGGTGAACGCCCTAATGTTCGGACATGCGCACCCCTACGGCGTTTCCACTTTTCCGATCGATTCATCGAGACAAAGACCGAGCCGTTCGATCGTCATACGGTGATAAAGGAATACGAAAGAGCGAACAGCAAAATAGATTGAAAGAAATAGTCGAAGGGTTTGGATAGATTTAAAGAGGAAGAAATAAATATTTGGATGTGAGCGTGGGCGTGTACCTATCGTGTTTTAGGTGTCAAAGGAGATTTTACTATTCCACCAGCGGTGTTCGAAATACTTACTGAACTCCGCGTCACTTAGTTAACAGTAACCGGTCGCCTTATCCACTAAGCCATTCACGTTCCCAGAAAAGGAACGTTTCAAGCGTAGTTTTTAAAAAGCTCCCGGTTTTCTCATTCCATAATTACCTGTGGAAAAAAGTTTGCATATTACGTTAGTTATATGGTCCCTAATCTAAAAAAAAAAAAATCCTTAAATCTAAAAAAAACATGCCTTAAAAACTAAAAAATAAACGCCCGTGCTAAAAAGCGGCACGGAAAAAGTAAAATGGTTCGGGAACCTACTACCTATTCCCGCAGTACTGCGTTACCAAAAACTTAAAAAAAAGCAGCAGCAGCAAAAGCGAGTAAAAATACCGTACTCGCCGCCGCCGCCGCCACCGATACCAACACTCATCATCATCATCATTTCCTCCGAACGGAAGAATTTATTTAAGTCACCAAAAAATTCTCGTATCGTTAATAAAAATGAAAAGAACGAACGAGAGAACCACGATATTTCTTTCCGACGGTGACTTCCAAACCCCCACCCGCCCGTTTAAACGGCCTACATACTATCTACCCATATCCCGTCCCGTCGGAAATAAATATCGTCGTTCTTTCCCTGGTTTTCCAACAGAGTAAAAGAGAAAACAAAGAGAAAAAAAGAGAAGCGCGCGCGCGCTAACAGAGTGAGGCACTACGGCAGAACGTACGTACCAAACTTTTTGTCATCGCTTTAGCTATCTTGGACCCCTCCTCCTGCGTTCGTGTATCGTGTGTCGCGTGTCGCGTGTTTGTCGTGTCTGTCGTTAATTAATCGAATACAAAAAAAAATAATACCGCGCTATCGAGACGATGATCATCCGCCATTATTCGAACGAGCTCGAGAACCAACCTCGATCGATTGGGCCCGGCTCGTTTATATAAAAAAAAATAAAAATAAACGGACGGACAACGGACTCGGTCGCCCATTGAACGAACTCTGCAATGAAACGCATCCTAATGAACAAATGCATGCGCGAACGCGAAAATCTTCACTGGGATACGTTCATGTACAGTAATGAAAAATAGACGAATAAGGCGAATGAATCGTCGTCGTCGACGACGCGATATATTTTTTTTTCTATTCGATCGTATTACGTTTGTCGTTTGGTTGGTTAATTCGAGTGACAGAGACTCGTTTCTTTCGGATGGAGGGAGGGAGGGATCTCAAGATATTACCGGGCTCCACGACGGGGACGTACGATGACAGGGAGCCCGTTCTTAGAAATTTTTTAAATAATTATAAAATTATTTTCAAGAATGTTTCTTGATAATATTAGCTTTTAAATTTAAATAATTTTTAAATCTAAAATTTAAGAGAAACTTTTAAAAAAACTTACCCGAGACGAAGATTTCGTAAAATAGAACACCACTACGTTAATTCAATATTTATGAAATTAAAAGAAATATATAAATAAATTCACTTATTATAGATATTTTTCATTTTCACACTTAAGGTAGGGGTGCGCCTTTAGTTTTTGGCGTGAAAAAACTTTTTTCAGGATAACAAATTTTACTTACATAATTTTTAAATCTAAAAAATTATAAATGAAACTTTAAAAAAAATTCTCCGAGACGAATATTTCCTAAAATAGAACACCACCACGTAATGCTTTTAATCGTTGCCTTTTTTTCTCATCTTGCCTTCTACCTTAATCCAACATTCTAGGGCTGCCGAAGCGCCTTTCTTATGAGAGAATTATAAAACACGTCCGCTCTGCACCGCTTTCAAAATAAACTGACTCGCACTTATGGAGGCGATGCCTTTAGTTTTTGGCGGGAAACGAATTTATTCAATATTTATGAAATTGAAAATAAATTATATAAATTTACTTATTAATGGATAATTTTCATTCTCGCACTTAGGACTGGGGCTCGCTTTTAGTTTTTGGCGGGAAACGACTTTTTTCAAGATAACTGATTTTACATAAATAATTTTTAAATCTAAATTCAAAAAGAAACTTTAAAAAAACTTACCCTAGGCGAAGATTTCCTACAATAGAACACCACGACGTAAACGTTGCTCTTTTTTTATACACCGCGCCTTCTCCATTCGCCCAGCATCCTATGGGCCGCCGAAGCGCCTTTCTTTAAAGAGAATTATAAAACACGTCCACTCACCACCACGTCCAAAATAAACTGACTCACAGTCAGGGCGGCTGCGCGCATTTAGTTTTTGGCGGGAAACGAATTTATTCAATATTTATGAAATTAAAAAATATATATATAAATTCACTTATTATTGGATAATTTTCATTTTCGCACTTAGGGTGGGGGCACAACTTTAGTTTTTGGCGGGAAACGACTTTTTTCAAGATAACAGATTTTACTTTAATAATTTTTAAATCTAAAAATTTATAAAAGAAAATTTAAAAAAAAATACTCCGAAACGAAGATTTGCTAAAATAGAACACCAAGACGTAAACGTTGCTCTTTTTTTCTCACCGAGCCTTCTCCCTTCGCCCAGCATCCTATGGCCGCCGTAGCGCCTTCCTTCAAAGAGAATTATAAAACACGTCCGCTCACTACCACGTCCAAAATAAACTGACTCACAGTTAGGGCGCCTGCGCACCTTTAGTTTTTGGCGGGAAAACAATTATTCGATATTTATTTATGAAATTAAAAAAAATATTTATATATAAATTCACTTATTATTGATAATTTTCATTTTCGCACTTAGGGTGGGGGCACGACTTTAGTTTTTGCGGGAAACGACTTTTGTCAAGATAACAGATTTTACTTAAATAATTTTTAAATCTAAAAATTTATAAAAAGAAAACTTTAAAAAAATACTCCGAAACGAAGATTTCCTAAAATAGAACACCACCACCTAATGCTTTTAATCGTTGCCTTTTATTTTCTCACCTTGCCTTCTACCTTAATCCAACATCCTAGGGCTGCCGAGGCTCCTTTCTTAAGAGAGAATTATAAAAACACGTCCGCTCGGCACTGCTTTCAAAATAAACTGACTCGCATTTAGAGAGGCGGCGCCATTAGTTTTTGACGGGAACGAATTTATTCAATATTTATGAAAATTAAAAGAAAAATATAAATAAATTCACTTATTATTGAATAATTTTCATTTTCGCACTTAGGGTGGGAGCGACTTCAGTTTTTGGCGGTAAAAAACGTTAAGATAAAAAATTTTACCCAAATAATTTTTAAATCTAAAATTTTTTAAAAGAAACATTAAAAAAAAAATTCTCCGAGACGAATATTTCCTAAAATAGAACACAACCACGTAATACTTTTTATCGTTCCCTTTTTTTCTCATCTTGCCTTCTACCTTAATCCAATATCTTATGGCTGCCGAAGCGCCTTTCTTAAGAGAGAATTATAAAACACGTCCGATCAGCACTGCTTCCAAAATAAACTGACTCGCATTTATGTAGGCGACGCCTTTAGTTTTTGCTTGAAACGAATTTATTCAATATTTATGAAATTTAAAAAATTTATATAAATTTACTTATTATTGGATAACTTTCATTCTCGCACTTAGGGTTGGGGCGCGCTTTTAGTTTTTGGAGGGAAACGACTTTTTTCTGGATAACTGATTTTACTTAAATAATTTTTAAATCTAAATTCTAAAACAAACTTTAAAAAAAACTTACCCTATGTTCCGCCGAAGCGCCTTTCTTCAAAGAGAATTATAAAGCACGTCCACCCACCACCACGTCCAAAATAAACTGACTTACAGTTAGGGCGGCTGCGCGCTTTTAGTTTATGGCGGGAATCGACTTTTTGATTTTCAATTTTTTTTCGCGCCAATTTTAATCATGATCTTTAAAAGAAATTATTATATAATTAAATTTACTTATTACCGAGAAATTTTTATTTTTGAATTATGTTTATTTTAATTATAGAAGATTTCACTTAAATTATTTTTAAATCTAAAATCTAAGAGAAACCTTTAAAAAAACTTACCCGAGACGAAGATTTCCTAAAATAGAATGCCTCGACGTAATCGTTGCCCTTTTTTTCTCACCGCGCCTTCTCCCTTCTTCCTGCATCTCACGGGCCGCCAAAGCGTCTTTCTTGAGAAGAGAGAATTACAAAACACGTCCGCTCAGTACTGCTTCCAAAAAAAACTGACTCATATTCTTCGGAATTCGCCCTTGTATAGTCATCGCGTTTTATGAGGGCGATTGGAGACTTGTTGAAGAAGGTAGGACGCTGCTGAACAGATTTTCAGCTTTTTTTGGAATATCTTATTACGATCTCCTTATAAATTAAAAAGTAGCTTTATTTGAATTTTCAAGTTGTATATATATATATAAACTGCATAATTTTTTTTATTATTTTGAATTATACGGGCGCCGGCGCGCTTTAATTATTCAGTTTTTCCAATAATTTACCGAAAATATTATACTAACTTTTATAAAATTATTCACACTTTAACTCATCGTTGTTCGATGCTCCGTTTGCCAAGCCTTTTATGCATACCGTTCGATTGCGACGGACGTCGAGATGCGCCTTTCTGAGAGAGATAGTTATAAACACAGTTTACCTGTTAGGTCTCAGCACCGCCTTTCAAATTTAAAACTGACTCTTCTTTTTTTCTCGAGAATAAAGATCTTCTCAATCGTTTATAGCCTGATCGGGTTTTCACGAAGGCGATGGTTTTTAAGACGATACTCGTTTGTTTAAGCATTAGGTAGGACTCGACAATCTGGATTATATTATGTATAATATTTATGGAGAGTATTATATACTACATTCTTAAATTAAAAGCACAATTTTTATATAAATTTACTTATGTTCGTAGAAACTTTTTATTTTTGAGTTAATAGGATTTTTTAGGCGGCGACGCGCTCCTATGTTTTTGGATTCATATAGATTTAATATAATTACAATAATCATTCTGTATTACTATATAAACATTTATTAACACATTAGTAAAACTTAAAATTTCGTGGCTTCGTTCGCGAGCCTGTTGCCCACCATCTGTTCGGACGACGACGCGGGAAATCTACCACTTATTCGGGATAGAGGCGAGCCGCGGGTCTGGCATTCAAAGGTTAAGCCACGACGTTTATCTACTGGACGCCTTCTCCCTTCGATCCACATCATATGACGTTGGTAATACCGAATCGACCTTTTCTTTATTTAGACATAAACGCGTTCGCTCTTCGCAATGTTTAAGTACCGCTTCCAGTTACAATTTGTTACTGATGTATTATATAAATAGTATATTTTCTTAAATAAAATTTTACTTAATTTTAAATATCTAAAAGAAAGTTTAAAAAACGAATAAACCTGTTACCCCGGTCTAAGTGTACTTTCAAAATAATAGGAAGTTTACGCAACGATCTACGTCGTATCGTTGCCATTTTGTTCTCTTGCCTGTGAAGAGACTGATCTCACTTCGTCCAACATTTCATATGGATCTGCCGATTAGCGCGTGCTTTTGGAGAGATCTCTCTCTCTATCTCACCCAGATACAATTCGCAGCACAGCTTCCAAGAATTAAAACTGACTCTTCTTTTTTCGGAAATCCTCTCTCTGTTAGCGTCGCGTTTGCGTCGGCGGTACAGTAGCATGCGGTGTGTGTGTGACTGATAAAATTTCAACTTTGTTTGGTAGTACCTCCTTTTCACAATCTTAAAAAAACACATTTTTTTATGTAAATCGTTACTATTAATTTACTGCCATACTTAATCAATATTTTGAAATATGAGGCATGCGATGCGTCTCTCACTCTTCTGATCAATAACGACTTCTTTGATACACGTTCATTAACATCTTTAATAAAAATTATTTAAGAAGAACCTTATCGCGCGTTCGGTCGTGCTCCGTTTCGCTCAGATAGGCTGTGTGCACACTGTATTGGAGCTCTATTCGACTCGGAGATGCTACCATATTCGAAAGCGCGGAGCGCGGTCTTCGCATTTCAAAGTAAGAGCCACGACGTAAATGGACGCCTATCTCCCTTCCGTTCCAGCATTCCTATGGACGACCGAATCGGGACTTTCTTCCTAGATACATAAACCACTTTCGCTCAGCACCGCTTCCAAAAATACTGTTTATTATGATAGATGATTTCTTAAGATAATTTTTTTTAAATCAATAAAACTCAGAGAAACTTGAAAAAAAAAACTTACCCAGGCGAAGATTTCTAAAATGAATCACACGATTCGTAATCGTTGCAATTTTATTCCACCACGCCTTCTCACACACATCCGCTCAGCACCGCTTCCAAACTAAACTGACTCTTCTTCTTCGGAATTTACCCTTGTATAGTCGTCGCGTTTCACGAGGGCGATTGGAGAATTCGTTGAAGAAGATAGACTCGACTGATAAATTTCAATTTTTTGGCACCTTTTTCAATCATCACAATCTTTAAAAAAATGTTTTTAAATAAATTTCCTTGTTATTGCATAATTTTCATTTTTGAATATGGGGCGGCGGCTCGCCTTTCATTAGTTTTTTTCAGTAAATAATTTTTATATAACATTTATATAACAGATTTTACTTGAATTATTTTTAAATTTAAAATTTACGAGAAACTTTTTAAAAAAAACTTACCCGAGACGAAGATTTTCTAAAATAGAATGCCACGTTCGTTCAGCATCCTGTGGGTCGCCGAAGCGCCTTTCTTGAGGAAGAATTATAAAACACGTCCGCTCAGCACCGCTTCATAAAAAACTCTGTTAATAAGTAATTTATATTATATTAAAAAAATTTCTCTTTTAAATCTATTAAATGACTTTACATTATTCATGCGAAATAAATAAATTTTTATAAAAAATTATCAGTCGAGTTAATCTTCTTTCAAGGAGTTCTCCACATCTGCCCTCATGATAGTCGCTCGAGCTATGTACTATATAGCATAAGGGCGAATTCTGAAAGAAGAGAGGTTATCGGACTCTGCAACAGACATGCTCAGAACTTATCTCGAGTTAGACATCGACATGTTAGAACATCTGGTACATGTATAGGACAAGACATTTAGGCACTGATCAATTTATTTAGACCCGACTATGTAGGACAGAACATGTAGTGGCATCCGTACAATAGTAGTACAACCGTACATGTAGAACCGATCATGTAGATAAACCGACATGTTTATGACACCACATTGATAGACCCATACATGTAGTGACATAACTATATGTAAGACCACCGGTGATTCATTGTAGCACCCGTGGACTAATATTGACACTCCTGATCAATGTGTAGACACCGGACATAGCAGTAACAGACATGTAGTAACTACCTCTGACATTATTTAGATCTACTAAGCATATTAGACACTCACTCGATAATGTATGACACCGACTCATTGTAGTAACGTACCGACATATGGTAGACTAACCGACATGTAGACACCGACATGTAGACACCGAAATGTAGACACCGACATGTTATTGTGGTCCAACGAAGACACCGACTTTTTGAAGTCCCCGATAACTTATAATTGCAATAATAAGTTCTATATAATATAATATATATAATATATTATATTATATTATTATAATTATATATATGAATTTTATAATTATATAATATATAAATAATTATAAATATTTATATTTTAACTATATTTAGATTATTATTTTTAATCTTAATATATCAAATATTAGATTCTTTTAAATAAAAATAAAAATTATAACTACGAAGCGTAAGATTTCTCACTATATAATTCTTCGTAAATGCCTACGATTCATTAATCTGTATTGCTCTCTCGTATTTTTATTATTCTTATACGCGCTTCTTTCCTTTAGTTCAGCTTCCTGTGGTCTCAGCCTAGTGACTATCATTATCTTGAGGAGAGTAATTATTAAACGTTACCGCTTATAGCATCCGCTATTCTATAAATAAACTTGACTCTCACTTTTGGAAATTTGCTCACCTTGTACTTTAGTAATTATACGCGGACTTCATGTAGACTGATAATAGAGGTAGGAAATCAATATGAATAAATGTGAAACGAATGATTGATTTATATTCAAATTTTTTTCGTTTTCTTTATTTCAATCACGATCTTTTTTAAAAGTAATAAATTATTTATTTTGTATAATTAAAATTATTATATATTATAATATTATATATATCTTATATTTTACTCGTACGTCGTACTCAATTTTTTACATTATTGAGTATTATTAATTGTTTTTTAATTATAATTATAATAATCATAATGAATAATATAATAAATATATTATATTAATTAAAATAATTATATATTTAATAATATATAATATAATTATAATTATATAAATTTAATTAAATAATAATAATAAATAATAATTAAATAGATATCTCTTATTTATAAATGTATTTTTATAAATCTTAAATAATAGAGTGAAAACTATTTTTAAAAATAAAAACTTACCTCAGTCATACCTCCATGTTTCACATTTTCTAATTTTAGAATGCCAAGACGAATAAACCGTCTCTCTATTTATTATTTATATTCTTAAACTTGCTGCTACATTCCTCCCTTTCTGATTCTAAGTCATCCTGTTGTGACGTCCGAAGCTGACTTTCTTCTTGATGATATATATGGGTAATTTTATAAAAAACTCGTATATGTCCGCTCAGCACCGCTTCCAAATAAAATTGATCTTCATACTTTCTATCAGAGGTTAATATCGTCCGTTGCTTTAGTCATTCTTAGCGTTTACTCTAATAAGGTATATACTGCTAGGGTGCTAAACTGGTTTGATAGAGAAGATTGATCATCGTAACTTGATAAATTTTTTTCAATTATTTTTATATCTCTGCTACATATTATTTCTCAAATATATCCCACTCACACTCATTATATAACATATTAATATAGGTTATTGTTTGCTTTATATAAATTTACTTATTACTGCTTAATTTATGTCATTTTTGCATATAGTGTGGCGGGGCTCCTTTTCTCGAGAGAGATATTATAATAGCTCGACTGTGCTGCCTAAGCACCGCTTTCTCGAATGTGTTGTGATTGATGTGATAATAAAAGTGTGTATGTGTAGAGACGTTAGATAGAGTGTTTTTAAGATGATAAAATATTATAGTAATAGAGTTGTTTTTAAGATAAAAATTAACGTGACCCGAGTTGGGATGATTTAACTAAACAAAAGTTGTGAACGTACTATGACGCATTCTCGTGTGCTACTAATTGTGTTATTTTCTGCATCCGCACGACTCTGCGTGCCTCTTTCGGATTACCGAGACCCTCTCCTCATGCATCATGTTTTGTGCCTGCTCCGATGAGAGCGCCATTCTTCAGTCAAGTGACCCTGTGTACGGAGCTGTGGCTCAAAAAAATAAACGATCGCGCTCTCCACCACATTTGAACCATATAATTAGCTTTTAAATCTTGGACTTCGTACACATTTGTTTTATATGATCTCGCGTTTAAAGTTCTCTGTTGCCATTTGTCTCTCTTCTCTCAGTTTCTGACTCTTCGGGTTGCGTATTCTAAAGCATGACGATATTTTTTTATTTTTTTGCGAAATTAGTTTATAATTTTATGCATTATAAGAAAATTGCATTGATGGCATCGCCGATTTCCAAAATTATAAAGCAGAAGTAGTATCAGAGAAGCATATATATTATATACTAGATTACTTTATGCTGCAGTAATTTAAGGAAGAATTTTACCGTTATAATGTCACTTTAGTCTCGGCGGACATAATAGCGCTCCGCTTTCAACTTGATTATCAATTTTTACTGTCGGAATATGAACAATTAGCTTTTATATATTACAATAGATTTAGACATGCGCACAACGTATATAGTTTTTTATTTGGGTTGGTAACGACTTTTGTACTAAGCTATTATCCAATTATCTAATATCACTTTAAAATGATTTGTTTAAAATCTATTATTTCCAGTGCTGCAGATACATCTTAATTAATAAAATTAAATCTCTACCCGTTATGGACAGAAGGAGAATTTCACTCCTTTAAGATCAAACCCACTGAGTATCGTTTGCGCTTATTCTATGTCTGCAACCAGGTCGTCTCTATTCTCGCTGGATCCAGCCTTAACTAATAGGGGCTGCACGTTATACGCCTATCGTATACAGGTGCTTAGAGATTATACTATAACAACGGTCTACGCGTGATGCTTCTATCTTAACTCCTCTACTTAACCAAAGAACGTTCAACTGACTTGCTGCCATTAGAATAGAGTGAGTCGTCCGGTCTCGCGCATATAGTTTTTGGTCAACGTTGGAAAATCGATCTTCTTTCTTTTCTCTATGATTCTTGATGCTAATATATTTAGATAATATTATTATATCTTTTCTATTTGTGGTCCTGCATAATTATCATATTGTAGTATATTATATTAGCTCCATTATAGTTGTAGAGATAATTGAATAGTCATAATAAATTACTTGCACGTAAACAGTCGACAAATGTGACTATTTTTATACCATACTATCTCATGGTCTTTTCATTTATGTGTATATTATTCATTTTATTATACTTCCCCTATTAGCTACTTATATTTATTATTTATGTGATCTTTTCGCGTGAACTCAATTTCAAACAGTTTTTCCAATTTATAATAATAATATATAGTTATGATGGTAATGTATATTAACTTAAAATTTATAATCAATAATTAATGAGACGTTTTATATGTTTCTTTATTAGTTTATAAATTTAACTAAATAAACAAGCATATGAATATTTCTTCTATATGATGGATAGATAGTTTTAAGTTACTGATAATTTTTATCTTTCATATATTTATATATTGTAAATGGATACAGCCTGTCTATTAATCAGTAAATATTTTTACAGCTTCTCTCTCATTCTCTAGGGCGAGCGGATGCCCTTCAAGCAATTCCTATACTCGGATCTTTCTCCAACATCTAAATGAGACAAAAGTTTCGTTTTTTTTCAATGCTTAGTCGAAGCGCCTTTTACTTTTTAGCGGAAAACAACTTTTATTTTTTA
>JABUQX010023732.1:62500-65341 GCA_015478945.1 Trachelipus rathkii | reverse complement strand
GATTTTAAAAGTAAATTTATCATATCATCAGAAGCAGAAATTTATTTAAAAGATTTACACCTCGAGAATAGACTGAACGAAGCAGAAACTCTGGTAAGATGGTGCCGATCATCGGAAACTTGTGAAGTGCTTAATGATACTTTCCTTCATTCACGAACAAGGAAAAACTTCATTGCAGGTTTAGTTCAAGAAGGAAACACAAGTAATTGTTCTATTACAAGAAACTAATTGAAAAAATGCAAAATATAATTGGCCTGTGATATTGAGTTCTCTATTACAATAAACTAAATATAATAAATTAGAACCAATAAGAAATGATGCTTAACTGCTGTATATCTGGAAGCGATGATGTCATAGGTCTAAAGAATGAGTATTTCTTTCTCAGACATCTTTTATTAAACAAGAATTTTTAATCAATCATAATAACAGAACAAGAAATGTTTGGTTAGCTCGAATTAACGGAAAATGACTTAAGTAGCTCAAAAGGAATATTTCATCTCTAACGATCATTCAATTTTAAGTTTTGTGTGAAGGGTTCCTTGCTTGCACACTCAATTTTGATGCCGAAATATTGTTCCTTTTTGGGAAAGGTTTAAAAATTTTAATATAAATAAAATTGAGATTAAAACATTGTTTAAAAAATGGTAAAAATATTGTACATAATTTCAAGTGTAAAATGTTTATGTTAAAAGCTAAACGTGTTTGATTTAACTTAAAACCTTAAAGTATTTATTTGTAACTTAATATATTTTAAATAACTATTTTGATATTTATCTAAAATCTACACCCCTTTATTGAAACTTCTAAACTTTAAAAAGAATAAATTTTGTTTTAAATTATAGTAATTAGTAAGAAAAATCTTAAATTTTGTAATAAATTATTTTTTTTTTTACATTTATTATCACTATCCTTTTCAATGAAATTAAACATGAATTTAAATTTTTTATCTTTTTGTATCTGAAAAATTACTTTAAGTTTTTTTATTCAAAACATAATTATTATAAGGTTTAGAGTTGAAAATTTACTCTAAGTACATTCTTTACTTTATTTTTTTGTGTTGGAAGCTGTGGTTAGTATTGTAGGCATTATTTATGTAGTATTTTCTTTAATAACTTAAAGGCATTATTTATGTAGTATTTTCTTTAATAACTTAAATTTCATGTACTAAAGGGTTCTCTGTGTGTGAGAACGTCTCTCTGTTTCTCTTGTTTTTAAATTGTTCTAATTTATGAAAGAATTTTTGTAAGTTTGGACTTTCCGTTTGATGTTTCATGACATCTTTGTTCAAAATGAGTTTAATGTTATTGTTTGTATGGTTTATTTATATTTAAAATATAATTTGGAAAGCCCCATAGCCATAATTGGAGTCTGCCCATATTTTAAAGTGTGATAAAACAAAGTTCATGTCAGTTGGAATATAACTAAAACCCTATGAATTATTTAAACTTTGTGGGTTTATAAATTTTTTTTTCTAGAGAGGAACGGACCAAACTCCAGGAGCGGATTGTAAACAGGATGATAATGTAAAAAAAAACTCATGTTCTTATCGATTTTTCATTTGTTTTCATTTCATAGCGTAATGACAATTAAACAATTTCATACATTAAACGTTTGAAAAAGTGAAATATTGATATTTTTTTTTCTACTTATCCGATCAACATCAAATTTTCAGAGCTTGTATAGTCGGGCGAGATACATCTTTTTTACTTAGATATAATTTTTCTGTATACTCAAAAAAAAAATTAAATTTCCAAAAAACATTTTTATGAATTTGTTCCAAGAACGAATCCAAAACTACCGCATATACAAAGAAGTTATCTAAATAAAAAATGTGCATCTCCTCCGACTACAAATGTCATGAAAATTTCATGCAGATCGGATAAACAGAAAAATAAATATTTCCAAATTTGTTCATTTGAAAAATCCAAATTAGTTAGGTTTTGAAAATCGACCAATGCTCAGATATGGGGTCAAATTTTAAAATTCCGCTCCAATACTTTTAGATAGTAATCCAATCTTTGTATATTTCAAGTTTAAAGTCATTTAGAAAAAAATTGTAGGAGGAGTTTCGACAAATCTCAAAAACATGTTTATTTGGTCAAAATCGGCTGAAAATTCGAAATTTTATGTCCATTTATAGAAGGGGAGGGGAAAATGGGCTCAGCTAGAAGCAATAATATATATATATATATATATATACTATAATATATTATATATATTATATATATAGTATTATATATATATTTATATATATAATATATAAATATATATATTATATATATAATAATATATATATTATATATATATATATATATATTACAGGTCTATAGGGGGTACAACTTATAATTATATTTTTTGATTTTAGTATTCCCCTTCATGTAATTATAATCTTAATTTAAAAAACACGATTACAACGAATGTAAGCCTGCATTTTAATTAGTGGACATTTGATAATTAAAAAACTTTGATTCTAGTTAAAATTGATGAGGCTAGAGCAATCGCTATTGAAACTCGGGTATTTGTTTTACTGCCGTGTTTACTGCATTATGACTATACAAGCTCTAACACATGCACCATCACCGCAATAAACCAGCTTAAGCATATATATATATATATATATATATATATATATATATATATATATATATATTAATAATATATATTATATAATATATAATATAATATTATATATATATATATATATATATATATATAAACTGAATAACAAATATATTTAAAAATTAATAAAAAGGATGCTAAATTTATATAAGAATGAACACTGAGTTGAATTAACTTTATAGGTCACGAGCTTTCGTTCATGATTACTTGAATCCTCTGTCA
>JABUQX010023732.1:42500-45000 GCA_015478945.1 Trachelipus rathkii | reverse complement strand
TATGTAGTATTTTCTTATATGACTTAAATTGCATGTACTGAAAGCTGGAATAAGCATTCTTAGATCTTACCACATGGCTTCTCTGTGAGTGAGAGCGTCTCTGTTTGTCTTAAGTTCTTAAATTAGAATAATAGAAGTATAGAGACAGCAAGAAACCACAAATGCCTACCGAAAATGTCCCTGTCAACTAAATAGAGCTAATCACACAACATGCTCATGCAAATCTTAAATAGTAGAGACAAAGTCTACTACCAAAATAAAGAAAATAATTGCTAAAGTAAATGTCAACCACATTACAAACATTAATAAGTTTGTAATAGTCGTAACATGCAGTTTAACCTTAATAACTACCGTAACTAAAAACCCACCAATTTTTCATATATATATATATATATATATATATATATATATATATATATAATATATATATATATAATATATATATTATATAATATATATATTATAATTATATATATATAATAATTATATAGTATATATATATATATATATATATAAATATATATTATATATATATATATTATATATAATATATTATAGTATATATATATGATATATATATATATTACTATATATTATATATATATATATATATATATAAAAGTGCTAGATTAGAATTATATAATATTATAATAATAATAATAATAATAATAATAATAATAATAATAATTAATAATAATAATAATAATTTTTAAATGTTCCAATGAGTCACACTCGTGTACAACCTCCGCAGAAAACTATTCTAAATTAGCAATCTTATTACGAATGAAAGTTTTTCTATATCAAGATGAATAATATTCTTCTTAATTTTCTATCGAGGCCTTGGTTCCGTAGTGATCTACTATAAGAAATTATTGATCACCGTATTATCAATAGATTAATGTTTTGTTAGACTTGTTCTTCATAGTCCCCTCTAAGAAATCACTTCTACAGGAAAGAATTCCAACTCTTTCCGCTTCCTCTCATAACTCTTACGCTTTCAAACCCAGAAATCTTCTTGTTTCTCTGCAGATGCACTCCTCCACATATCTATGTCATTCCTTAAATATGGGGCAAGCTGTGCGAATACTCTATTACTGCTCAAATATAGCTATACAGTTTACTCATACTTATTTACTTTGTAGATCGGCATTGCGGATTTATTAAAGCTTAGCATCTATTAGTTTAATCTTGCTTTCAAGCCTTTTCAGATTGCAGCTTATAATCACACCCAAATTTTTTTCTTGGTCCAACGACTCAAGCCAATCCCCATCATATCATAGTTTTAATCTTTTATTTGATAACATAAGTGAAGAAACCTTACACTGTTTTTACTACTAAATTCATTTGACACTTTATCTGGCACCCAGAAGTTTATCAGATCATTTAAAACTAATACATTCATTATTAATCGCTACTGAGGTAGCCACTTTGGTATAATCTTTAATTTATAACTTTATTTAATTTATAGTAATTTTTAAGTCATTTAATATATATAGTATATATATCTATATATATATATATATATATATTTATATATATATATTTATATTATATATATATATGTATATATATATATATCTATATAATATATATTATATATATATATATATATATATATATATATATTATATATATGAGGACAATAGTGACACTAGCAATGACGCCTGTAGGAGCATAGCTTTTTCACTAATTTCTATGACTGGCTTTATTGCATTTAGTTTGTACAACTATGTTCTATTCCATAATTACTCATTAATTCAGCCATGTGCTACTCCACCTATACCACACTGCGATAACTTTTGCATCAGCGTTATGTGGGGAACCTTATCAAAAACTTTGCTGAAGTCTAAATATATAATATAAATTGGATCTCCTCGGTCAATGCAGTAGTAATATAATTCCTATAAATTCTAAAAAGGTTTGTCTGGACATGACTATCTTTGTAAAACATGGCTGGGAGTTCATACAATGCTATCACAACATATATACAATATCATGTATACAATATAAACATGACCTACCCTTTCTAAAACCATGCTAGGAGTCATACAATATCTTTTTGCCATCCAAAATATTTCGCTATATAACCTTTCAGTAACTTTTCCAAAACTTTTACAACCAGAGATGTTAAGCTAACTGCTATAATTTCCAAATCTCTACAGCTTTCATATAGATAAAGCCAACATATGTGTTTTCCAGTAATGCTGGTACTCACCAAATGTTATAGATCGCTTAAAAATCAAATATAGTGCCTTTGCAATGCTGCTACTACCCTCCTTTATAATTTTACCATATACACAATCAGGACCTGCAACTTTGTACATGGTCAACATGGTTGTTTAAGATTTAATTTCTTTTTACCTCAAGGGAGGGGAGGATCCAATTTTGGTGATTTTGGGACACATTAAATACTTAACTTTCAGACATTTTTTATTTGAAAAAAGAAACGTGCTTTTTTTTTTTTTTTTTTTACCTCTAAAGCATTTTCGAGTGGTTTTCT
>JABUQX010023732.1:30000-32500 GCA_015478945.1 Trachelipus rathkii | reverse complement strand
CTTGAACAACCTATCCTGAATGGAAATTATATAATTTTCAGACATTTTCCAATGTCATACATGGTGAAAAATAGGACAGAAATCTGTACATCTATTTTAAAATCAGTAGCAGAAAAATTTGACGGAAAATTTTCAAACTTTGTAAGAAAATGGGTTCCAGAAGACTATTATATGAATTTATTTTTATATGTGTTCGAAAAATTTAATGAAAAGGAAAAAATTGAAATCTTTAAGACCTCTGAAGCTGAATACTGTTATAGAGTTCTAGAAGGCCTTTTGGACTGGCCATTTCAAATTAATTTTATTAGGTATGCTAAACTAATGTGGGGAAATTTAAGACTCGAAGATTTCGCATGGATACTGATAAAAATAATTTCTAAAAATAAAGATTACGATGGGCGGATTTACAATTACAGGTGTATTTTCAAGCAATTATGGATGGATGCACCTGAGAATTATAAAAATTTCATTTGTAGTGAAAAAATTGGAAACGAGCTTTGCATAAAATTAATACTGAACCAATTTTTAGAGGTTGACCCTTTAACACATTTTGATAAATACAATTTAAAGCTAGTATTTGAAAATGTCAAAAAAGTTAATCATTCACATTTGATATTTAACCTATTAAAAGACATTATCCTAAAATTAACAGCAAGTGAAAAGTATGAATTAGCTGACATATTTTTCGAATGCATTTTATTACCAGAACATATTGTAGATTTCAAAAGTAAATTTATCATATCATTAGAAGCAAAAATTTATTTAAAAAATTTACGCACCGAGAATAGACTGAAAGAAGCAGATACTCTGGTAAGATGGTGCCGATCATCGGAAACTTGTGAAGTACTTAAGGATTCTTTCCTTCGTTCACGAACAATGAAAAACTTCATAGCAGGTTCAAAAAGGAAACACGAGTAATTGTTCTGTTACCATAAACTAATTGAAAAAATGCAAAATATAATTGTCTTGCAATGTTGAATTCTCTATTACAATAAACGAAATATAATAAATCATAAAACCAAGAAGAAAAAGTGCTTAACTGCTGTATATCTAGAAGCGACGATGTCATAGGTCTAAAGAAAGAGTATTTCTTTCTCAGACATCGTTTATTAAACAAGAGTTTTTAAGCAATCATAATAACAGAACAAGAAATGTTTGGTTTTAGGTCGATTGGGTGGGTCGGGGGGTGGGGGACGGGGTGGGAGAACAAGAAATGTTTGGTTCGGTCGAATTAACGGCAAACGACTTAAGTAGCTTAAAAGGAATATTACATCTCTAACGATCATTCAATTTCAATTGTTGTTTAAAGGGTTCCTTTCTTGCACACGCAATTTTGAAGCTGAAATATTGTTTCTTTTTGGAAAAGGTTTAAAAATTTTAATATAAATAAAGTTGAGATTAGAACATTGTTTAAAAAGTGGGAAAAATATTGTAAATAATTTCAGGTGTAATGTTTGTTAAAAACTAAACGTGTTTGATTTAACTTAAAACCTTAAAATATTTATTTATAACAATATATTTTAAATAACTATTTTGATATTTATCTAAAATCTACACCCCTTTATTAAAACTTCTAAACTTTAAAAAGAATAAATTTTGTTTTAAATGATAGTAACTAGTAAGAAAAATCTTATATTTTGTAATAAATTATTTTTTTTTTACATTTATTATCACTATCCTTTTCAATGAAATTAAACATGAATTTAAATTTTTTATCTTTTTGTATCTGAAAAATTATTTTACGTTTTTTTTATTCAAAACATAATTATTAGAAGGTTTAGAGTTGAAAATTTACTTTAAGTACATTCTTTACTTTATTTTTTTTTTGTGTTGGAAGCTGTGGTTAGTATTGTAGGCAATATTTATGTAGTATTTTTTTAATAACTTAAATTTCATGTACTAAAGGGTTCTCTGTGTGTGAGAACGTCTCTCTGTTTCTCTTGTTTTTAAATTGTTCTAATTTATGAAAGAATTCTTGTAAGTTTGGACTTTTCCGTTTGATGTTCCATGACATCTTTGTTCAAAATGAGTTTAATGTTGTTGTTTGTATGGTTTATTTATATTTAAAATATAATTTGGAAAGCCCCATAGCCATAATTGGAGTCTGCCCATATTTTAAAGTGTGATAAAACAAAGTTCATGTCAGTTGGAATATAACTAAAACCCTATGAATTATTTAAACTTTGTGGGTTTATAACTTTTTCTTTCTAGAGAGGAACGGACCAAACTCCAGGAGCGGATTGTAAACAGGATGATAATGTAAAAAAACTCATATGTTCTTATCCGATTTTCATTTGTTTTCATTTTATAGCGTAATGACAATTAAACAATTTCATACATTAAACGTTTGAAAAAGTGAATTTTTGATATTTTTTTTCCTACTTATCCGACTCAAACAATCAATTTTCAAGAAGCTTGTATAGTCGGGCGAGATACATCTTTTTTACTTAGATATACTTTTTCTGTATGCTCAAAAAAAAAAATTTAAATTTCCAAAAAA
>JABUQX010023732.1:22500-25000 GCA_015478945.1 Trachelipus rathkii | reverse complement strand
TTAGTATATATATATAATATATATATATAGTATATATATATATATGTTATATTTAGTATATATATAAATATATATATATATTATTAATTTGATATATATATATATAGATATAATATATATATATATATCTATATATATATATTATATATATATAATATATATATATATAATATATATATATATAGTATATATATATATATTATAATATATATATAATATTTATATATGTATATATAGTCTAATAGAAGAGGCGTAAATTTATCGATCGCGAAAAAGATAAAAAATATAACAATTTTAAGGGTGAAATATAGATTATAAAGGGTAACAACTTAACCTAACCTAACCTAATCTAACCTAAGCTAACCTTAGCTTAGTACACTGACTGGGGATTGGAGAATTTAAAGACAAACTTTATCATGTGGCACATTTTAAGCATTTAATGAATATATATGTCAGTATGTTTTGAAAAGATAAACCTATTTAGGGGTGGCGAAAGAGAAACATGTTTGTGGAATAGAAGAGATAAGAGAGAAAATTAATGAAAAGCGTAGATGTTTTAAAATATTCACGGGTTTGTATTAAGGGAAGATGATTTAGAAAATTATAGGAAAAATAGAAATGAACTTAACCAGTCAATAAGAAAGGCAAAGAGAGAGGCAGAAATTAGTTTAGCAAGGAATAGTAATAAGAACATGAAGAAGTTTTTTAGTTTTCATAAATTTAAAAGTAAGAAATAGGACAAATTGGTGCAATTAAAATTGATGAAAATTTGTGAGTTAAGATAAAGGTGTAAAGCATAGTATTTTCAATGCTTATTTTGCTTCAGTGTTTACTGAGGAAAAATTAGATAATAGTTTGGAGATTAATAGTCTTTGTAGGCAGGTAACATATAGACTTACAGAATGAGTATTAGATGTAAAAGATATTAAACGGTTATGAATCTATATTGATCCAAGTAAAGCTGCAGGCCCTGATGGTATATTTGGTAGAATTCAAGGAGGGTAGTACCAGCATTGCAAAGGCACTGTATTTGATTTTAAGCGATCTATAATTTGGTGAGGTACCCAGATGACTGGAAAACAGCATATGTTGTGCTTATATGTATAAGAAAGGTAGTAAGGAAAGATTTGGGAAATTATAGGCATTAGCTTAACATCTCTGGTGGTAAAGGTTCTGGGAAAAGTTAATGAAAGGTCATATAGAGAATATTTAGAAGAAAGCAATTAGAAAAGAATCCCAGCACGGTTTAAGAAAGGGTAGGTCATGTCAGATAAACCTTTTAGAAATTTATGGAATACATTACTGACTGCATTGACCGAGGAGGTCCAGCAAAGCTTTTGATAAGGTTCCCCACATAAGGCTGATGAAGAAGTTATTTCAATGTGATATAGGTAGAGTGGTACATGGTTGGATTAAAGAGTGGTTGCGAAATAGAAACAGTGTGGTACATACTTAAATGGCATAAATCGATCATGGGAAATAGTGGAAAGTGGTGTCACAGTTCAGTGGCTGGGGCCACTATTGGTTCCTTATATATATATATGATTTAGACCAGGACTTAAATGCAAGGCTTCTAAGTTTGCAGATGAATACCAAGTGGCGCACACACAGTTAGGAATAGGTGAATAGTGAATGATGTTATGAAAGATTCAAAATGATCTTGAAAATAAACTCTTGGTTGGCGCAGATAAGTGGCAAATGAATTTTTAATAGTAATAAGTGTAAGGTTCTTCCCAGGTTACTCATAAACGTTTTTAACTACGATATGAATGGGGATTGCTTTGAGTCTGTGGACCAAGAAAAGATTTAGGTGTGATTATAAGCCGTAATTTGAAAGTAGCTAATAGTGTTTGGAAGCTAGAAATAAAGCTATAAGATGCTGAGGACATAATAAATTCGGCAATGTTGTTTACAAGAGCAAGGAAGTTATAAGTAAACTGTATAATATCTTTGTTAGGCCAGTAATAGAGTATTGGGCACAAGTTTGAGCCCCTTTTTTAAAGAAAGACTTAGATATGCTTGAGCGAGTGCAACGTAGGGCAACAAGGATGATTTCTGGGTTTAAGGATATGAGCTATGAGGAGAAGCTGAAGGAGTTAGGAATGTTTTCTGTAGAAAGGCGATTTCTCAGAGGGGAACATGATACAATTCTACAAAATATATACACTATTGATATACGAGACCAATAAATTTTCATAAGTAGAGCATGGATCAGGTGACCAGGGGCATAATAAGAAAATTAAGAAGAAAGCATGCCATCTTGATATAAGAAAGCATGCATTCAGTAATAGGGTTGTTAAATTTTGGAATGTTCTGCCACATGAGATTGTTGAGTGTGACTCGATTGCAACATTTAAGAAATTGTTGGATGGGTATATGGATGGGTTGGGTATCATATAAGTAGTTTAGACGAAGACAAAATTGCGGGTTTTTAGTTATCAGTAGTTATAATGTTACGACTGCCATGTGTGATCATAACTTAGTTTATTATTGCATGTGA
>JABUQX010023732.1:7500-12500 GCA_015478945.1 Trachelipus rathkii | reverse complement strand
GTTACCACTTTCGCTCTTAGTTTTAGTTATACCTACTCTCAAGACTTAAATTAATTACTATTAAAAAAACTCTTCACTTGGATAGGTATTGTATGTACAATTTAATTATCACAGCGTTAATTTTTTAATTGAGCCCGTAATCAGAAGGTTTTAGGGGTTGGGTCATGAATTGGGTTCATCAAAATATGTCTAATTATTAGCAGATAATCAAGTTAATCACCTCAGGTACAACTATTAATAAGAAGGTATATAAAAGGTGATAGTCTTTTCATTTCTTTATTTAACATCCCCTTTCTTGTTTTGATCACAGAATATAATATAGTTTTCACTGTTATATAAAATAAATGGACATTGTCATCAACAATACTCAAATAGCTTTATTTTGTTATTACATTCCATTAGTTATATAATTTTTAGAACAGTTCGCAGAGGGAGAAGGTATATTGCTCCATGATCTCTACAGACATCTTAATCACCATTCTTTAGTTTATATTATATTTTAATTATATCGATCAGGATCAATTCTGTTTCTTAAATAAGAAACTTTGCAAGAGATCTTTTATACGAACATTAATTATGAATTTGAACCATAATTTAAATATATTTAGTCATATAAAAAGGATTACCAAAAGGAAAGAGGCGACCAATCAGCGCGATGTCTTGGTTGTAACTCCTGATCCTTCCTCCCGTTTTCAATACCAAAGTTTTCAATACCAAAGTTTCATAATCGTTGGGGTCACTTTAAAACGCTTTTAGCTCTGAACACATATATATATATATATATATATATATATATATATATATATATATATATATATATATATATATATATATATATATATATATATAATATATTAAAATATAATATAAAATAAAAAATTTTATATATATATATATAATATAATTTTAAATAATATATAAAATGTAACAAATAAAAAAAATTCCTAAATTCTTTCAAGACTACAATCTTTGACAGATTTCAAATATCTTTCCAAAAATGAGTTACTCTGAATTGAATTTGGGAATATAAAGAGGATGGAAATGAAAACTTTTTTTTCCCCTCATTTTTTTTTAGCAGCTTTAGAAATTCTTTCCTAATTGGTTTTTTTTAGCAAAATTAGGAAATGAATATTCATTTTTCTTCTCAACTGGTTTTAAATTTATATATATATATATATATATATATATATATATATATATATATATTATAATAATATATATATATATATATATAATATATATTATATATATATATATATATATATATATATATATATATATATATATATATATATATATATATATATATATATATATATATATAATATATATATATATATATTTATTATAAATTTATAATATATATATTATATATATATATATATATATATATATATATATATAACGTCCTCCCACAGGAAGGTCATGGCCCTCTAGAAAGACCACAACCTGTCAGTGGGACCCATCGAGAAAAGTCCTTGAATTCCACGGGCCTAACGACTAAATCCGCTGGCTGGCCAGGCCTATCGCGGACACCGGGAAGTTTTCCCATTAGTATCAAAGCACGCTACCAATGTATAACAGCTATTTATTATATTTTAAATATTATCATACAATATTATATGTAGTTTAATTATTTATAATTAATATTTCGTATAAACTAAATTATCTTTTTCATTTTTTTTTTTTTTAGATTTTACTTCTTTAACCAAATAAGAATTAAAAATGGAAAGGTTGGATTATATTTCGTCGATGGAAATTGCCATTTATATTTGTACTAGACCACACATTAAGGACGTAATCTTCGACGAACATATTTTTAGAGACAGAAGGTTTCGAAGAATGTCTGAGGAAAATTCTCTTTCGAAATGGTATGAAATGATGGAGGAAGCTGCATTAAAATATCTGAAGAATTATTCTTGTCCATCGGAATTAGAAAGTAAAATATACAATTTGGTACTTATAATTAGTACAAAGCTTCTAAAATGGGCTCATTACAATTGTTTGTTTTTTCGTATTCCTTTTGAGTGCGCTCGAGATGTTGTTAAAAGATCTTTGTTTAATCAACAAGGAACAATAGATTATTTAGCTGCATTAAATGAACTAATAACGGATTATAGAATTGCTAGTTTTAAACGAAACCAAATTTACTTCAACTTTTATTTTGGTGACAAATATTTCACTGGAATGCCTAAGCAATTAAAAGAAGAAATTATAACGGATAAAAATATGGATTTTGTTAATCTTCCGAATTTAGTAAAAAGATGGCTAAATATCTGCCATATTGAAACATCGTGGAATTTGTACTTTACATTTTTTCTTGAACAACCTATCCTGAATGGAAATTATATAATTTTCAGACATTTTCCAATGTCATACATGGTGAAAAATAGGACAGAAATCTGTTCATCTATTTTAAAATCAGTAGCAGAAAAATTTGAGGGAAAATTTTCAAACTTTGTAAGAAAATGGGTTCCAGAAGACTATTATATGAATTTATTTTTATATGTGTTCGAAAAATTTAATGAAAAGGAAAAAATTGAAATCTTTAAGACCTCTGCAGCTGAATACTGTTATAGAGTTCTAGAAGGCCTTTTGGACTGGCCATTTCAAGTTAATTTTCTTAGGTATGCTAAACTAATGTGGGGAAATTTAAGACTCGAAGATTTCGCATGGATACTGATAAAAATAATTTCTAAAAATAAAGAATACGAAGGACGGATTTACAATTACAGGTGTATTTTCAAACAATTATGGATGGATGCACCTGAAAATTATAAAAATTTCGTTTGTAGTGAAAAAATTGGAAACGAATTTTGCATAAAATTAATATTGAACCAATTTTTAGAGGTTGACCCTTTTACACATTTTGATAGATATAATTTAAAGCTAGTTTTTGAACATGTCAAAAAAGTTAATCATTCACATTTGATATTTAACCTATTAAAAGACATTACCCTAAAATTAACAGCAAGTGAAAAGTATGAATTAGCTGACATATTTTTCGAATGCATTTTATTACCGGAACATATTGTAGATTTCAAAAGTAAGTTTATCATATCATCAGAAGCAGAAATTTATTTAAAAGATTTACATCTCGAGAATAGACTGAACGAAGCAGATACTCTGGTAAGATGGTGCCGATCATCGGAAACTTGTGAAGCTCTTTAGGATACTTTCCTTCGCTCACGAACAAGGATAAACTTCATAGCGGGTTTAGTTCAAGAAGGAAACAAGTAATTGTTCTATTACAAGAAAGTAATTGAATAAATGCAAAATATAATTGGCCTGCGATATTGAGTTCTCTATTACAATAAACTAAATATAATAAATTAGAACCAAGAAGAAAAGTTCTTAACTGCTGTATATCTTCTGGAAGCGATGATGTCATAGGTCTAAAGAATGAGGATTTCTTTCTCAGACATCGTTCATTAAATAAGAATTTCTAAGTAATCATAATAACAGAACAAGAAATGTTTGGTTAGTCCAAATTAACGGCAAACGACTTAAGTAGCTTAAAAGGAATATTGCATCTCTAACGAGCATTCAATTTCAAGTGTTGTGTAAAGGGTTCCTTGCTTGCACACGCAATTTTGAAGCCAAATATTGTTTGTTTTTTTAGGAAAGGTTTAAAAACTTTAGTATAAATATAATTGAGATTAAATCATTGTTTAAAAAGTGGTGAAAATATTGTAAATAATTTTAAGTGTAAAATGTTTATGTTTAAAGCTAAACGTGTTTGATTTAACTTAAAACCTTAATTTATTTAAATAACTTAATATATTTTAAATAACTATTTTGATATTCATCTAAAATCTACACCCCCTTTGAAATATAAAGAATTATTTTTGTTTTAAATGATGGTGACTAGTAAGAAAAATCTTACATTTTGTAATAAACTATTTTTTTTTTACATTTATTATCAATATCCTTTTCATTAAACATGAATTTATTTATTTTTTATTTTTTTTTATTTGAAAAATTATATTACTTTTCTTTATTCAAAACATAATTATTAAAAGGTTTAGAAGTGGAAATTTACTTGAAATACATTCTTTACTTTTGGAGTTGGAAGCTTTGGTTAGTATTGTAGGTATTATTTATGTGGTATTTTCTTTCATAACTTAAATTACATGTACTAAAGGCTGGTATAAGCATTCTTAGATCTTACCACATGGCATCCCTGTCTGTGAGAGCGGGACTCTGTTTCTCTTATAAGTTATTAAATTGTTCTAATTTGTGAAAGATTTCTTGTAAGTTTGGACTTTTCCGTGTGATGATCCCATGATATATTTGTTCAAAATGAGTTTAATGTTGGTTGTATGGTTTATTTATATTTAAATTGTATCTAAATTATTTTTAGTTTAAAGTATTTATTAAAAGAGTTAAATTTAGCATTTTTAGAATTTTCACGCTAACCTTACCAAAGTATCCTAACCTATCATAACCTAAAATAATCTGTCAAAATAAAAAAAAAATGCTAAATCTATCAGAAAAATGCTAAAAAATCAAGCATTTTCAATTTTTTTTAATAGGGCTTATATATATATATATATATATATATATATATATATATATATATAAATATATAATCATCAGAAAAAAATTCATACACACTATATATATATATATATATATTATATATATATATATATATATATATATATATTATATATATATTATATTATAATAAGATATATATATATATATATATATATATATATATATATATATATATATATATATATATATAATATATATATATATATATATATAATATATTATATATATATATATATATATATATATATATATAATAATTATTATTAACTTACTCCCATCCCCAGATTGGGGGTGATGTGCGTAGCATACACCGGAACAGAAAAGTAGTAGAAGAACATGATGCAAGTCAAAAAGACAGCCCTGCTTTTTAACGTCCCCTTTATACCCCCCAGTGAGAAATCGTCACAATTAGAAAAATTCACCCTGTGGTATCGTCG
>JABUQX010023732.1:0-2500 GCA_015478945.1 Trachelipus rathkii | reverse complement strand
GTTGACTTAAGCGCAATATGCCACAACGAAACACATTAACAACTTTAGAAAAAAAACAATGTAATAAGCTAGTAATTTAGTAATTACTACCTTCATTATCTTATGCGATTGATGTATTTTTTTTCAGTTTTTTTCTACTACTAAAACCTTAAAAACGTCGTCTGGCAAACATATAAGTTCATAAATTTTTATTTCGCCAGATTTAGGGGGGGGGCAAGTGCCCCCCCCTGCACCCCCCTGCCTACGCATATATATATATATACTATATATAGTATATATATATATATATAATATATATAATATATATACATTATATATATATATATATTATATTATATATATATTATAATATATATATAAATATATTTAACTAATTTAATGTAGTCTCGGCGATTTATACATAAGAGAATGTAACTAAGTAGATGCAAGGCAACATTATAAGCAATTTTATACTCTAAATTCACACAGCACACACTACACACACACAATCTCCGCTATTCCATTCGAGCACGAAGACGAAGAGTCCCCTTTTTTAATTAATTGAAAAATATACACTTTTGTTTTTCAATTTTAGCCATACATCTTTTATATTATTTATGTATATCATTTTTCATCATTTTGAACCAATTTTCGCAAAAAAAAATAAGAAATTTTTATCGTAACATTATGAAATTTTGTAAAAAGATCGATTGTTTTCTATAATATTAACTCGTGCTAAGCACGAGTAACACGAGTGTTTGCCTTCTGATAATAATATAGTATATATATATATATATATATATTTATATATATATATATATATATATATATATAATATATATATATATATATACTATTATATCATATATATATTACATAAATGTACAGCGGTACTGACCAATTCTGAATATAATATATATATATACAGTGATGGGCACGGTACATGAAAATTGCTTGGGCGATACCGGTACATCGATACTTGTAAATTCTCTTGGGCGATACCGATACTCGGTACTTTGTAAAAAACGTTTGGGCGAGCCGGCATCAGCTGGTGGATGCCAGAATACAGCCTATTCATCGGTACATTTGAAGACATAAACAAAAAATGATAAATAGTTTTTCGAGAAATAGTTATACACATAATACATTCTATTACTGTTGATATAGTTTTTATGTCGATTCGCTGCTTCTTCATCTGTAACTTTTAAATTGTATAAAAATTAAAGTTAAACAAAGGTAAAGATTTTGAAATTTGCATAGAAACGAAAGTTTAAAATGGCTCTCACAATTAGCAATTATGCAAACAAAAGGCCGGCAGAAAGTTTATTAATTCTGCTGAGCCAATTGCTCCGCCCTTAATTTTTGCTGAAATTCTTTCTGATCGGTTTTTTGCTCCTTTTAGAAATGCAAACTTTCGTGTTACATTTAACTGCATTGTTTTAACGTTTTATTGTGAAAAATAAAAACTTCAAAAAATATTAAATACCAATTAGCAAAAAATTGACAAGCCTAAACTTCTTCATCAACTTGCAAATAAGAGACTGCGAGTCTGCTCTCACCTTCTGAAGTCCGAATCTGGTAACTACCATTTTGAATGTACGATGCAGGAATAAAACATATTGGAACACCGTTTCACTTAAATGATATATTGAACGAGAGAATTATGAAACCATATATATATATATATAAACTATATATATAATTATATATCACTTATATACTATATATATATATATATATATATTATACTATATATATATATATTTATATATAATATATATATATATATATTATATTAGTGATGCAGGTAACATCCGAATCCGCATCCGCATCCGCGGAGTATCCGCACATAATTAAAGATCTCGCATCCGCATCCGGCGTGCTTTTGCCTGCGGACCATGTTTGCGTCGGAATATTTATTGTCGGATTTTTGAATAAGAATTTATATAAAAAAAAAAATACTTAAGATGAATCTGACTGAAAATGCAAATGAGTTGAAGGCAATTCAAAAAAGGCTTGAATATTCTATATCGTACTGTTATCAAAAGACGTTCAACTAACGGAAATATAGTAACACTTCATATGTGGAAAATTAAATGGTAATTGGCTCCAAAGAACCTCTTGCTATGTACGCTAGTTGTATTCCAAAGTTAACATTTTTACTTAACGTGGAAAATGACATCATATCACACCCTGCACTTCAAACTATTGGAACGCATTTGAAAGAAATTAACCGAAAGAATCAGATCCTCATACAGCTTTCTGTCATACGATGTAATACTCAATAATATATCTCAACGCTAAGGATCATTTTGACCAATCTTCAAATGAAAATGATGATGGTTTAAAAAGAATGAAAGATGTATTCTAAAATTTTAAATAGAAAAGCTGCTTTTGGAGGCTTTGTTGAAATTAATGACCTCATACTTTTCAACTTACTTGACCCCGTAATAAAGCAAGGCGGTAGCGGCCTGGTTGGATATGCTGGACTGTCATGTCATCTTCTCTCTCCTCTCTCTCG
>JABUQX010023731.1:7500-30149 GCA_015478945.1 Trachelipus rathkii | reverse complement strand
AGGCACTAGTTACACTCTCATTACACAAAAAATTAATCACTACAATTTATCGTTATAAGTAACTCCTAATCACTAACTATTATTAAACAATGTAACCTACATAACAATCTATTATATATATATTATATATATATATATATATTATTTATATATATATTAGGACAAAGTTTAACCTCTACGTCCAACACGGAACGGGAGGTGATAAGAAAAAAAAATCTCACAGGTAGCATCTATGATACATAAATAGATGTCTTCTTAGGGGCAAAATTATCTTTTTTTTATACCTGTTCTATTAGGGTGAAAATTAGGTTGGTTTAGGTTTACCGTTAGTCAGTATTATTATTATTATTATTATTCATTATTATTATTTATTATTATTATCTATTAATTAATTATTATTATTATATTACATCTATTATTATTATTTATTATTATCAATATATTATTATTTTATTATTTTTATTATTTATTATTATCTTATTATATTATTATTATTATTATTATTATTTTATTAATTATTATTATTGAATTATTATTATTTATTATTATTATTATTATTATTATTATTATTTATTATTATTTTATTATTATATATTGATTTTATATATTATTATTATTCATATATTATTAATCATTTTTATATTATTACTTTACAATTTTTACTAATTATCATTTCCTATTTTAATCAATCAACCAATTGAGTTAATTGGTCATTTGGTTTGAAGACATCCTTTTTTCTCTTCTTCCCCACATCTTCCCCAAAATGTATTTAACTTCCTCCATGTTGTGAGATTCAAATAGCCATCTCCCAGCAACCTCGTTTAGGTCTTCTGCATGTGGTCTTTGAAGTTCAATGGAGTTAATTCTAAGATCTTCATATTCTGGGCAGATACAAATGAAGTGTATCAGGTCTTCTTCAACTCCACATATGTCACAGTTAATTTCGCCATTTGAGAACCTGTTTCTCCATTTTAGGTTCAAAGTGTTGGATCTGGCCCTGAAAAGTATCACTGAGTAGAAGGAGTTGTCGTAATCTGAGCTTTCTTCAATTCCTATTTTCCATCTTCGGTACATTTGTAGACTTTCTTTGCTTCCTATTTCTTCTTTCCATTGATGTAGGTCCCAAGCTTTTACTTTTTCAGCAATCTCTTTCTTGTCAAGCCTTTCTATTGCTACTATGTCTATCATAACTTTGTCCATGTATCCAAGTGCAGTCTTCCACCATTTTTTCCCTTCTGCTTTCATTTTTTCAAGTATGTGTTTTAAGACTTCTTTTTTTCCTTCTGATATCGATTTCATATATTTTAGCTTGTTAGTTATTATTCTTCCCTGCATTGATGATGCTCCAATCTCTCCCCTCAGAACTGCAGTGGGGGTGTACCTAGTCCCTCCTAGTATCTTCCTGTATACTGTGTTTTCAATTGTTTGTAACTTATCTAATTCTTGTTTTGTGAAGCACATTATATTGGATCCATATAAAATAGCTGGGGGGGCCACACATTTTTTCCAATACGTTTTCCCTATAAGCAGTTTGTTGCAGCTCTTCTCAATGACTGAACCTGTTTGGCTAGCCAAGGTGTGGGCCTTATTTATGAGATGCAGCTTCTGAGTTTTAAACATGTTTTTTTCATTGTTTATATATAAGCCTAGGTATTTTATTTTGTCCACCACTTTGATACCTTCAATCTCCGTTGGTGGTTGTTCCATGTTAAAAATCAGTACATTGCTTTTCTCTTTGTTTATTTCTAGACCACATTCCCCACTTATCTGTAGTAATGTCCTAATATTTGCAGCTGCATCGTTTACATTTTCTGCTAAGATCAGGCCATCATCAGCAAAGAATAGACTGTTTATTTTTATGGAACCATTGTTGAATCCCTTTTCTTTCTCCAGTTCCTTAATTATTTTGTAAGTAACAAGTTTGAATAATGTAGTAGATCCTGTGCACCCTTGCTTTATTCCGCTAGTAACTTCTATCTCCACATTTTCTATTTCATTTCCCAACTTAATGTAGGTTTTGTCATCTGTATATACTTGTGCAATGGCGCTTATTATTTCATGGTGAACCTTGTACTCTTTTAGAACTCTTATCAGTGATTCCCTACTTACTGAGTCAAAAGCCTTTTTGAAATCTATAGAGACTACAATTAATGGAAGGTGTCTTCTGTATGATTCTTCCACGCAGTATTGCAAAATAAAAAGATTATCCTCAATTCTTGCACCTTCTGTAAATCCTGATTGATTTTCCTTTATTTCATCACATATTTTAATGTGTTCTTCAATTTCATTTTTAATTAATGTCATGAATTGTTTGTAGGATGTATCAGTTAATGCGATAGGCCTTAAATCTTTTTACAGTTGGATTCCTCTTTTTTTCTATCATACTTGTTATAGATGATTTCCATGATGTCGGTTTATGTTCCTTTGTTAGTTCTTTATTGAAACAATTTGTGAGAACCTGTATACATTGTTCACTTCTGATTAATACCTTATATAGTTCTGGCTTTAGACCATCTGGCCCTGGTGCCTTCTTCCCTTTTAGCTTTTGTAAGCACCTTCTGACTTTATCGGTGGTTATGAGTGGTTTGTTCATGGGTGTTATGGAGTTTTTTACTGTTATTGCCATGTCCATATGTTCTCTCAATTGTACTGGAAATTGGTGTACTCCACTTTGTATCCGTTGGTATCTTTGCTCGTTAAGTCTTTTATATTCCTCTTTCGAGTTATCGTCCCATTCTTCTGCAATTCGGTTTTCATGTTTGCAGTATATGGTTTCCCAAAATCCAGTTAATTCTTTTCCTATTTCCTCCTTTGGTATTAGTTTACCATTTTCATAATGAAGTTTAGTCTCCTTCATGGTTCTATCTGCTCCCTTAAGTTTCTTTATATTCTCCCATAATTTGTTGTTTTTATCAGATTTTATTTCATCTGTTAGTTTTTTCTCATATGTTGTTATTTCTTGTGTTATAAGTTTGTGCACTTTTGTTTTTTGTTCTTTATACTGCTCCCAGAGCATATTTTTGGCATGATCTTCTGCCTCATTTCTTCTTTTCCTATTAATTTCTCTTCTTTTTTTTATCGCCTTTCTTATTTCTTCTGTCATCCAAGGTCTTTCTATCTTTTTTCTGTTTTTTTCCTCTTTCTTTCTATATGTTTTTAATAAGGTATCATCGGCTGCCTGTTTAATGATTTTGTTCATCTCTTCCAATGTATCCACTCCTTCATTTTGCATTTTATTTTCTAGGTGTTGTACATATCTTGTCATCAGATCTGGTTCTGTACTATAATATTTGATATTGCACCATCTCCCTTTTTTATAGTTAGGCCTTCTTACTTTGTTTCTTAGATATATTTGCATTAAATTATGGTCTGATAGATCAAATACTTCTTGGTTTTCATCTATTTTCATTGAATAAAAATGTTTATTCATAGCATTATTAGCCAGAGCAAAATCTATAACACTTCTCATGTCATTCCTCTGCCATGTGTAGAGCCCATCACACTCTTCAGTTGTATTTAAGAGTTTCAACTCAAACTTATCTATCCACTCTAAAACCATTTCCCCCTGTTTATCAAGTTGTTGTCTTCCCAACCATGGTAAGTGCCCATTGAAATCCCCGAGGATCATGAAATTCTTTTTACTCTCATATCTTATCAGTCTTTCGCACTCTTTTCTTATTTTGATATTTCTTCTTACGTCTTCTGGTTTGCTTCCTGTTGCAAAATATACTAATACAAATATATATTCTGTATCATGCACTTTAACCTTGAAGTAAAGGATATCATTATGCTTTCCATCAAGTTTTTCTACTTCTATATGCTTATTTCTCTTATGTATAACCATTAACCCTCCCCCTTTTTTATCCTCTTCCTTTCTATTACTAAAAATTTTGTCAAGGTCATCTCTAAGTATGAATCTGTCCTCTGTGAGATGTGTTTCTACTAAAAGTACTATATCATTTTCTGTATTTATTAATAACTCAATCTCAGTTAATTTTGTTTTTGTTAATCCTTGTATATTAATCATATTTAACGTTAGCCTGTTGTACATTGCCATATCTGTTTGTCCGGTATCATTGCCTTTCCTTATTAAAAATTTCCATTCTTGCATATTTTTCCCTGTTTAATGTATAGTCCTTGTTCTCCATTTTGTTTTCTTTCATGTATCTCATTCCTCAGCTGCTTTGCTTCCTCTCTTTCTTTTTTAGTTTGGTCCGGGTTTATATAGATATTCTTGAAGCGTGTACTATTTCTTATATTTTTTGCTCTTTTAAGGACATCCCATTTTTGATCAGCAGTTTTCATTTCTATAAGTATGGGTCGTGGTCTGGAGTTACGGTTTCCCAACCTTTTTACCCTTACTATCTCGAACTCTGTTACTCCCACTTCTTTAAAGAGATTTTAAGAGCTACAGGTTTTGTCCTTTTGTTCAGCCTCCTCTAAGTTTGTCTGCTCAATATTCACTTCTTCTAGATTATAAATTACTAAGTTATTTTTCCTTCTCCGCTTGTCTTCAATTTCTAAAAGTTCTTCCTTTACGAGTTCCCTTATATGCTTCCGGTCTTCTAGTGAATTTTCCCTTCTTTTCATTTCCCTCATTAATTCATTTATTTGGGTTTGTTGCTGCTGAAGAAGTTGTTGTTGTTGGTCTATGGTGTTCTGCATTTTTTCCATTCGTTCAACAGATGAGGCTACCATAATCTTCAACTCTGTGAAGTCCAACACAGAGATGGTATTCTCTTTTGGGTTCTGTAAGCAGCTTTGGCAGTTCCACGATACGCTATCCATTTCGGCTAACATTTTATATTGGTTTTTATTAATATTTGCACAGTTTAGTGTAGCGTGGAACCATCTTTTGCATTGGCCGCATTCTATGCTTTCCGTTCTCTGGCCTATGTTATGGTTGCATTTCCCGCACTCGCATTCTTTGCCTGAGGGTCTCATAATTCAGTAATATTGGTTTTTTTATTTTTTTAGGTAACTCAGGTAACTTCAGAAATATTGAGGGAACATAGTCTTTCCATCCACGAAGGGGTTTTAATAACATCTAAGGAAACATAGTCTTTCCTTCGGCGAAGGGGACTTAAAATCTGAGAAATAAGCATAGTCTTTCTTTCGAGGAAAAAAGTCTAAAAATTTATGAAAGAAAACATAGTCTTCTCTGCAACGAAAATATTGCATTTTTTATTAATATTTTTTTATTAGGTCTTTATGAGTGCATCTTACAATAATAATAATATTCAAGAGTGCATCTTACAATAATAATAATATTCAAAAATAATTTAGGGAACATAGTCTTTCCATCCACGAAGGAGTTTTAACAACATCTAAACGAACATAGTGTTTCCTCCAACGAAGTGGTCTTGAATCTGAGAAATGAGCATAGTCTTTTTTTCGTGGAAAAAAAGTCTAAATGAAAGAAAACAGAAAAAATAGAAAAATCTAGAAAAGGAACATATTTTTTCCCTTGACGAAAGTCTTAAAATCTAAGAAAGGTTCATAGTCTTTCCTTCGATGTATATACATATCCTTTTCTGCATTGAAGTGGCGGATATTTATTTATTTATTTTATTTATACATGGTCGTGGCATGGCCTTAACACGTACGAAATGAGCACATAGTTTTTCCTTCGAGGAGGGGAGTCTTCAGAAATATTGAGGGAACATAGTCTTTCCATCCACGAAGGAGTTTTAATAACATCTAAGGGAACATAGTCTTTTCTCCGACGAAGGGGACTTAAAATCTGAGAAATAAGCATAGTCTTTCTTTCGAGGAAAAAAGTCTAAAAATTTATGAAACAAAACATAGTCTTCTCTGCAATGAAAATATTGCATTTATTATTATTATTTATTTATTTGGTCTTTATGAGCATAGTCTTTCCTTCGAGGAGTGCACCTTACAATAATAATAATAATAATATTAAAAAAAAATTTAGGGAACATAGTCTTTCCATCCACGAAGGAGTTTTAACAACATCTAATCGAACATAGTCTTTCCTCCAACGAAATGGTCTTAAATCTGAGAAATGAGCATAGTCTTTTTTTCGTGAAAAAAAGTCTAAAGGAAGAAAATATAGAAAAATCTTGAAAAGGAACATATTTTTTCCCTTGACGAAAGTCTTAAAATCTAAGAAAGGTTCATAGTCTTTCCTTCGATGTATATACATATCCTTTTCTGAATTGAAGTGGCGGATATTTATTTATTTTATACATGATCGTGGCATGGCCTTAACATGTACGAAAATGAGCATAGTCTTTCTTCGAGGAGGGGAGTCTTCAGAAATTTGAGGGAACTATAGTTTTCCATCCAAGAAGGAGTTTATAACATCTAAGGGAACTATAGTCTTTTCCCGACGAAAGGGACTTAAAATCTGGGAAATAGGCATAGTCTTTCTTTCGAGTAAAAAAGTCTAAAATTTTTTAAACAAAACCTAGTCTTCTCTGCAAAGAAAATATTGCATTTTTTATTATTATCTATTTCTAGGTCGTGGTATAGCGTATAGCCTTAAAAATCGGAACCACTTAACAAATATTTTTGTTTAAAGAATTTCGTTTTTAAATACTAATATAAAAATATGAAAAATAAAATATAGGGAAATAAATTAATATAAAAGAAAAAAAAATGGAAATAAATTGATAGACAATAATATAAATATTGCAAGAAAAGATCATAATGTTTTCCTTAAGGAAGAGGTTTTATATTAACGTAGTCTTTCCTTCGACGAACGTCTTAAGGTCTAGAAAAGGTAAATAGTTTTCCTTCAAGGAATAAGTCTTAAAATTTATGTAAGGTACATATCCTTTTCTGCTTTGAAGTGACGGATGATGTACGAAAATAAGCAAAGTTCTTCTTTCTTGAAGGGGTCTAACATATTCTTTCATTTTGATGAAAGTCTTAATACCTAAGAAAACGTCATAGTCTTTTCCTCGAGGAATATGTCTTGAAAGATATAAAAGGTACATACATAACCTTTTCTGCATTAAAGGATAATATACGAATATGAGCATAGTCTTTCCTTCGAAGAGTGCATCTTTCTGTGTATACCTAGCAAAACATATAACCTGAACTTAATTAATCAGATTTTTTATAATCGTAAAAAACATGATTATCGAAAAAAATAACGCTTCAGACATATTAATTATCTTAACTTATTGTCTCTATATTCTTAATGTCTAATAACATATTAATTCATCCAATTATTTAATTTTTAGTTTGGGGTATTCCACCTAAATTAACTTTTGGTAATAGTCAGGCAGAATCGCTTCAAAACTGATTTTTATAAAAATCACATGGGAAATTCAAAATATTTTCTATTGAAGCATAAATAAAAGAATAATAAATATTGATTTTTAGAAAAAAAAAGTTGTTTAAATATTTGTAGGACTGACTAAAACTATTTTTCATACCTAATTTGTTTTTAGGTGTACAAACCTTGCAATGTAATGGAGTTCAATATAAATACAATTGTATAGGAAGTCCTATTTAATATAGTCTGCAGCTCCATAACAAATCTTTAATATACAGTACTATTTACAAATTTAAAAATTCATGAACTAGCTACTAATTTACTAAATGTGAACTCAATGAATAAGTAGTGAAAAGTATTGATATCATTATTTTTTATTAACAATTACTTACAGGTTGCAGTTCCTCCCCCTGTAAGTTAAATGTTCATATGCCATGTATTTATAGTATACGATTGCAAATTTTTTTTATTCTTTTTTTATTTTATTTTCTTGCTTTTGATTTTTTAACATTTTTTTTTCATATTTATCATGAGAGTAATGTTCACTGCTGTCAACATCAGGGAATTTGATACAATGTTAGTACTTAAAGTAATACTTATAATTAATTGAATATATATATATATATATATATATATATATATATAGAAAGAGCAGTATATTTATAGAAATAAATAGATATAATATAAATATATATATATATATATATATAGAGTTATATATATATATATATATATATATATATATATATATATATATATATATATATATATATATTTAATTAAAAATATATAAATATATATATATATATATATATATATATATATATATATATATATATATATATATATATATATATATATATATATATATATATATATAGTATATATATATATATATAATATGAGCCCTTATTTTTTCAACTTTAAAGGATCTAAAACTGACATAACTTTAGGCTTTATTGAGCATAAAATTGCTATCACATTTTATCCTGCAAATAGATAAATAAATACATTACTAAATCATTCATATATAATAAGAATTATAATTATAATAATAATAATAGTATAATATATATATATATATATATATATATATATATATATATTATATATATATATATATATATATATATATATATATATATATATATATATATATATATATATATATATATATATATATATTATGAAAAGGATGACCAAAGCAGGAATCAAGGTCATAGAGCTTTATTAATTCGAATATTTACATCAACGTTTCGAGCCAAACCATGGCTCATCATCAGGATACTGAAAAGACATATGTATAATAATATTGAATGGAGATTGGATTTACGCTATTATAAATATAAATGAATTACAAATAAACATACATGTAAATAAGAACGATAAGAAAAACAATTGAAATTGAATATTAATGTAAGGATAAAAAAAATAAATAAATAGAAATAATATATATATATATATATAAAATATATATATATATATATATATATATATATATATATATATATATATATATATATATATATATATATATATATATATATATATATATATATATATATATATATATATATATATATATATATATATATATATATATAATATGTATAAATATATATAAATAAAAACCACTGCACTCAAAAAATGGGACACAAAAACACTATGTATTTTGCTGTGTATGATGTATTAGATCAAATTAAGAATACCATCATGTAAATACCTCAAATATATGTAGAAAAATGCATTTTCTGATTTATAGGAATTTTGAAATTTTGGAAAATTGCAAAATTGATGCTTTTTTGCCACTTTTGGGGACACTTTAAGCCAAAAATCACATCAAAAGTATTGCAGAATATGCAAATATCATATTAAATTATGTTAAAACCTACCATTCATCATTTTTATATCAAATTTTGTGAAGATTCATGCAGCCCCAAAACACACACACATACCCATGGGCGTCCGCAGAAAATTTTCCAGGGGGGGGCAAAGGTTATTAACCATATATATATATATATATATATATATATATATATATATATATATATATATATATATATATATATATTATGTTTTTATAAGGAAACAATCTATATATATATATGAGAGTATAATATATATATATATATATAGATAGATAGATAGATAGATAGGATAGAGTTAGATAGATAGATAGATAGATAGATAGATAGATAGATAGATAGATAGATAGATAGATAGATAGATAGATAGATAGATAGATAGATAGATAGATAGATAGATAGATAGATAGATAGATAGATAGATATATATATATATATATATATATATATATATATATATATATATATATATATATATATATATATATATATATATATATATATATATATATATATATATATATATATATATATATCCGTGAAAAGAAAATGGAAGACTCCTAGGATTAGACAAAAACTTATTGAGACATTCATCGAGGTATTGCTGACCAGCCTGTGCAATATATTTAAGGTAAACGCTAAGCATGCACAAAGAGCTAAGCCGTTCATTACCCATCGTACTTCTCAGCCACGTTTTGACTCTTCTTGAAGTAGAAAATGACCTTTCAATTGTGCACGTAGTTGAAGGAAAAGCAAGAGCAATCGTGAGAGCGGTGTCTACTGATGGATAAAATGTTTTAGAATGCTTCAATAAATCAATTAATTGAATGTCATTATTATATGACTTAGACCACACGTCATACCAAAGACTTGCTTCGGCAAGAAAATCGTCCATTGAACTCATTGACTTATACTTCAGTTGAACTTTTTCCATTTCATCAATGAACTTTTCCATGTCGATTTTCATATTATTCGGATGAAGGTACAAAAGAGAGAGAGCCGTTTCATTGGAATCTGAACTTCTTCAAGGACAGGGTCCAATATTTGGCTCAGGCTGAGCCCAATTTTCACCCCAATGAACATAAAATTCGAAATTTTCAGCCAATTTTGACCCTATAAACACCAAATTGCAGCTTGCCCTCTAAAACGTTGTTTTCGGGTGTTTTTCTTTGTCTGTAGTCATTTTCAGAATTTTCAAAACCCATGTTTTGACATTTTTCGTATCAACTTCCAGAATATTTTTTGAAATGACTTCAAACTTGAAATATTATAGATGGGTCCATTACCTACAATAGTCAAAAAAAATTTTTTTCGATTTTTGGGGTTTTCTGTTCAGCGTTGTCCAATTTCCAAACCCACCTTTTTTGGATTTTAAAATGAAAAATTGCGATAATTTTTTTCCTGTTTGGGCGAAGTGAATGAACTTTTCAGGGCATATGTAGTCGGAAGAGATGCACATTTTTTACTTAAATAATTTCTTTGTAAATGCATTAGTTTTGGATTTGTTCTTGGAACAAATTTTCCCAAAAAAAATTTTTGGAAATTTTTAAAAAATTTTCTCTTGAGTATACAAAAAAATTATCTAAGTAAAAAAGATGTATCTCGTCCGATTATACAAGACCTAAAAATTTGATGTCGATCGGATAAGTAAAAAAAATATATATCAATTTTTCACTTTTCCAAAAATTCAAATGTTTATATATTTTTGTAATATATATAATATATATACTGTAATATATATATATATATATATATATATATATATATATATATATATATATATATATATATATATATATATATATATATATATATATATATATATATATATATATATATATATATATATATACATATATACAGTGTATTTCCCTATAAAATAATTCATATCCTGATCTAGGAGGCAAGTGCCCTCCTTGCCCCTTTAGTGGATGCCCATGCACATACCTATCAAATAAAATCGCTAAAACATCAGTGTGACACCAAAGAACACAACTTCAATTATCCTAAAATCAGTAAGCATAACTTTTTATTATTAAAAATTGTTGTGATAGGCTGCATTACTTATAGTAATTAAACCTTGTATCATGAAGTTGTATTCGTGGCTATACTGCATTCACTAATTTCCTTTAAACCTGCTGCTGGGTATTTTACTTTCTCATTCATTTTAATCCATAATTGTGCCTTCCTTAAATATTGATCAAAATTCTCTTCTTTCATCCCTGAGAATCTCGGAGCTTTAGTTTTTCCTTCTATTTCTGTCATTGTAGATATGAAGTTGAACTTGTATAATAAAATAATTTATATTATAAAAGAATTTTCTTACCGATGTTACTCTGGTAGTTCCTTCTTGTAGTTGTTGGTTGTTGTTGATAGTTGTAGTTTGTTAGTTAGTACCAATGTTTTCTCTTATGTTTCTTTTAGTTTATTGATCTCTCTATTCTTTTATCTTCCTTTGGTCCTCTCTATAAGTCTTGTAATCTTCTATTATCTCTTCTATTTGTTCATTAATCTTCATTAAATTCTCATTAACACTTAAATTATTATACAAGTGTTTTGTTAAAGCCTTTTGTTTTAAATCTATTTATTCTTATAAAATATACTTAATATCTATTAAATTATTCTTTAATTTTATAAATCTTTATTAACCTGTTTATCAATTTAATCTGTCTGAAAAGGATAAGAATGATTATGTATTATCATTCTTTATCCGATTCTTTTTCTTCCTCTAGTTTCTTTTCTTAACTTCCTTTTTCCCATCGTTTTTTATATAATTGATTAATATCTTTTTCTTTCCAAATTCTTTTGTTAATCCATCTGCTACTTGTTGGTCACCAGGAATCCAAGTAATGTCATATTTTTCCACTTCAGACAGAATATTCTTCAAGGCTGCAATGTCAATCCTTAGATTTCTGTTTTTAATTGCTGTATTGGATTCTAGGGCTTTCTTTATTGAGTGATTATCTGTTTTTACTTCAATTTTCAATGTTTCACTTGTTATCTCTTTCCATACTTCTCTTATGTAATTCGCTTCCTCAAGACATTCAAGCAATGCCACCATTTCTGCTTCCATCGTTGATCTTACAATTCTGTGTGCTTTCTTCGATTTCCAACTTATAACATTGCTATTTTCTAATTCCATATCCTTTATAAATATAATATAGCCGACCTGTGTGCTTCCATCATCTATATTTCCAAAGGAAGCATCACTGTAGCACATTATCATCCGTTTGTTTCTTATGGGTTTCATTTTTATTTCTATTTCTTCATTTTTCAATTTATTAATCTTTTTTAAAATTTCCTTCATATCTTTATTTGTTGCATTATTATTCTTTCTTGACATTTTACTCACAAAAAACGATAGATCTGGTCTTGTATGTTGTGATATCCAATTTAGGCTCCCATTCAAAGACCTATATAATGTCATCTCTTCTTTTTCTAATTTTCTTTCTTCTCTATCTGAATATTCCTTCTGTGACACTACTTTTAAATCCTTAATATAGTTTATTTGGCTTAGAATTATTTCATTATTGTCCTCTTTTATATCAATACCAATGTATTTAAATAATTTTTCCTCTACATTACCCATTGTAAATCTTTTACTTAATTCCTTTATCATTTTATTGTGGAAAGTTTCCGATCCAGCAAACATCAAATCATCAACATGGATGCACAATATTCCTTCTAGTTGTTTACCAGACTTATAATGATATATGGTAGGGTCGTATATATTTTGTACCATACCATGATTATTTAAAAATTCCTTCATTGATAGATACCACGCTACTGCTGCATCCTTTAATCCGTATACAGTTTTCCTTAATTTCCATATTTTATTTGTTTTCGCTTCTGGTGGAGGTTGTAAAAAAACTTCTCTCTTCATTTCCCTACCTTGTAGGTATGCTGTCTTTACATCTAGTGTTCTAACTTGCCATTCATATGCCTGAGTGATATTCATAAAAATCTTGATAGTATCCGGGGTACATGTAGGTGCCTCTAAGTGTCCATATACTTTTTCTTCGAATCCTCGTGCCACTAGTCTAGCCTTTGTAATTGTTTTCCCATTTTTATTTTTTTCTGTTACTATCCATCTTGTGGATACTAATTTTCTGTTCTTATTATCTCTTACAATTTCTTCATATACTTTGTTATTTTTCCAACTTATTAATTCATTTTGTTTTGCGTTTTCAATTTCTTCTTCAAGTAAGTTTGCATAATAATTCGTAACCTCTTCTTCTTGATCACCTTGATTCTCTTCTTCTTCTTCAGTACTGCTGTATCCTCTTTCATCAACCTTTTCTTCACTCTCATCTGATAAATCATGGTTTGTATCCTCGTCGTTATTGTCGGTAGAAGCACACTTATTTATTCTTGTTATGTGTACTCTAGCAATTTCATGAATGTTCCCTCCATGTTTTACTATAACTGTCTTTCCTTCTTTTCCAATTACCTTTGCAGGTCCTCTCCATTCCTTTGCATTATTTCTTTTATAATAAACAGTGTCTCCTATAAGTGACTTTTCTAGAGGGTGTTCTCTTATTCTTTTTCTTAAGGCCCTTTTTATTTTTTCTGAGGATTCCTGTTCTATGTGATGTTTCCTGGCTTCTGATATTGCATTCATCACATTTCTCATCATTTCATCTTCTTCTATATCATCAAACAAGGCTGGATTACTATCCCTTTCATCTACATAGTTCGGTATAACATTGTTTCTACCAAATACTAACTGATTTGGAGAATATCCATTAACATTCGTTAATTGATTCTTGGCATAGACACTCCATTTTAAACTTTCATTTCTACTGAATCCATCCTCTCTTAACTTATATATTGACTCCTTTATTAACCCGACGTATTTTTCACATAATCCGTTGCTAAAAGGGCTTTCTCTTGCAGTGCTTTTCAATACTATGTTGAATTTAGTACAGAAATATTCCATATCATTATTTTGGAATTCTCTTCCTGCATCTGACATTATTATCTTTGGTGCTCCAAAGTATGTTACCCATTTATCTAATATCTTCTCTATAATTTCTTTACTTGTTTTCCATATAACCATTCAGCTTGCACATATCGCGTTGCTGTATCTATCATAACTATAAATTTATGATTCTCTATCTCTCCTATATCCATCTGTAACATATCACAAAATTTTTGTGCCATTCTCAATCCAACTATTGGATGTGGTGGTGTTGGTTTAAATTTTTGACACGTCTTACAATCTTTAACAATTTGATCTAATTCTTCCATTACTTTTTTTAATATTTCCGACGTGGTTTTATTTTCATATGCTTCCTTTATAAGTTGATATATTTTTCTACTTGATCCATGAGCAAATTGCAGATGTAGCTTTAATAATTTTTCTTTTCTTACTTTTTCTATATCTATCCATCCTTCCTTAAATTGCCCATTCCAATTTCTCTTTCCTAATTCCATCAGAGTTACACAATCGTGTCCTGTTTCGTTTTCTATTATTGGTATATTGTAAATATCCATGTCCTTCAGGTGTATCAAATTCTTTTCTATATCTATTACTGCTCTTATGTTCTTTAATGTTTTCTTTCCTATTAAAAGGGGTATGTCTCCTTCAACTACATCTATTTTTATCTGAAATTCTTTTTCCTCATTTGCATCGTAGGATAATTTCCTTTATCTATTTTCAATATCTCGTTCTTACCAAAGATATGGTGTACCTTCCTTTTTCCGGTGCTTTTTGACACTTCCCTAATGTATTTCTCTGACATATTAGATAGAATGGCTGATAGTCATATGGTTCCCACTACAGAAGTCAAACATCCTGAATCAATTATTCCCAGCACTTCTTCCATTAATTCGCTCTTATTATTATCTTCTACAATTTCTTTATTATAATATGTTCTCTTTGATTCACTTGAGGGTGCTTGTTTTTTCTTTGTACAGTCCTTGAATGAATGACCTGGTTCTCTACATTTAAAACATTTTCCTTTCATTTCTTCTGAGAAAAAACAGTCTTCTGTCTTATGATTATTTTTCTTGCAAATATTACATTTTTCCTTATAGAAACATTGTTCACTCTTGTGATTTGTTTTATGACAGTATATACATTCTTCTCCTTGATACCAATGTTTTGGGTTTTCCTTTGTTGTTTTTTCTTCCATTTCTGTTAATACAGAATCCATTACATGCAATATTTCCTCCTGTGTTGCCTCATAAATTTTTTCTTGTTTAACATTCCCAATTTTACTGAGTATTATTTTCTTTTCGATGTTGCTCATACTTGAATTGTCTATTAATGTAAAAGCTAGGTATTTCTTCGGATATGTCATCTCCGCTACTCCTTCAGTTTCAATCCTCAGGTTATCGAATCTGAAGATATAATCCTTTATACTTTCAGTCTTCATTTGTTTGATATCTCTAAATTCCTTTATTTTGATAAACTGTATGTTCTCAGTCCTTTTCTGGTATTTTCTTTTTAGTAGGTCAAAAAATAGCTTCTCCCCATTAGAACTCATTAAATCTTCCATAGATATGTTCTTCACTGTTTCAAAAGCATTTCCTTCTAATTTCATCAATAATTCTGCAGCTGGGTATTTTACTTTCTCATTCATTTTAATCCATAATTGTGCCTTCCTTAAATATTGATCAAAATTCTCTTCTTTCATCCCTGAGAATCTCGGAGCTTTAGTTTTTCCTTCTATTTCTGTCATTGTAGATATGAAGTTGAACTTGTATAATAAAATAATTTATATTATAAAAGAATTTTCTTACCGATGTTACTCTGGTAGTTCCTTCTTGTAGTTGTTGGTTGTTGTTGATAGTTGTTGTTTGTTAGTTAGTATCAATGTTTTCTCTTTTTGTTTCTTTTAATTTATTTATCTCTCTATTCTTCTTCTTTCCTTTGGTCCTTTTTATAAGTCTTGGAATCTTCTATTATCTCTTCTATTTGTTCATTAATCTTCATTAAATTCTCATTAACACTTAAATTATTATACAAAGTGTTTATGTTTAAAGCCTTTTGTCTTTAAAATATATTTATCTATTAAACCCCTATGCTACCCTCTAAACAAATTTTTATAAAAATTATAAATCTTTATGTAACCTGTTTATCAATTTTAATCTTGTCTGAAAAGGATAAGAATGATTATATTACTTATATATATATATATATATAGCTATATATATATATATAATATATATATATATATATATATATTATATATATATATATATTATATATATATATAGTATATATATATATATATATTATACGTTAAATTAATGCTCCCAAAGGAATTAACGTGATGTTTTTTGGGATGTATTGTTTTATTTCATATATAACGAATACCCACGGTTAGTCCGCCCCGATGTCAGGAAGCGGGGCTCTCTCGGCTCTAGTGGACTACGGGGGGACTTAAATCCCCCCTCGGGGATGGTCTCCGGAAACCCACGGCTCTGTTGGTCTTTGAGGTGTCGCGGGGTCTCTACGACCATCCCCTCCGGTATGAAACGCTACCGCCCCTCGTTCGCCCATCGGCTCGAGCCCCCTCAAAAAGGAGTAAATACTCCATTTTATGGGGCTCGTTGACTCACTGTACCGTAAAATTAGACCTCCATACAGTGCCGTAAAAAACTAGCTCTAACTTTTACTGATACTGTTTAGTAGCTGGCCGAAAGATTTATAATATTATATATATATAAATAATATATATATATATATAATATATTATATATATATATATATATACTATATATATATATATATATTATATATATATACCTCACGGAAAAGTTAAACCAGTCTACAACTCCTTTTGGACTAAAATCAACGTACATTGCAACCTTTGCTACTCGTTACCATGTTGTTACAAAAATAAACACAATGCTTAACACATCTTTAGCAATCTGCAATCGTTTTGGCTTCATTATCAGAACAAATCACTCACCATTTATTATAAACTTACGCTGACCAACTCCACTTAGACTAAGCCGACGAATACAAATTTGAAACCAATTACTGAACTGATGATCTGATCTTTATCAGTGGTTGCAACTAAAAAAATATGCAGAAGCACCTATAGATTTTATTAAAAAAAAAGTCCATAAATTGCCAATATTTGCATGAAAAAGCAATAAGATCGGTTCAAAACAATTAGTTAAAAATAAGAACACTGCGGTTAGCTTTTAAAAATTTTGGCTAATATAATAACACTAGATCTATTGCAAAATGCACCACATTAGCAAGCACTGAGTCCATATCTTTTAACAAATAAAATCGAATATATGACAACTAATCGATATTATATTACATACTGCAAATGCTATCGCTTAATATACCAAAAATATCGACTGGACTTAGTTTTTTATTTTTGTTGCTGACCTCCCTATATTAAAAGCAATATTATATATACTATATACTATATATATATATTATACTATTATATTATATATAATATATATATATATATATATATACTATATACTATACTATATTATATATACTATATTTATAAAATTTAGTGTGTGATATGTTACCCAGAGGGTTGTCACCCCTTATTTTTATGAAAATCACAGGAACATACTCTAAAAAAAATAAATATAAAGAATAGTGGAAAACGAAATCGATCGCTCTCCTTAGGAAACAAAGTTACGCCTCTCAAAGTTGTTAAAAAAAAAACAATAAAACACCTGTATATTTAAAAAAAAACAAATTTTTTTTGGAAAATTAATCAGAGGATATACTCTAAAAAATTAATAATGAAGATAGTGAAACGAAATGAAAAAAAGACGCGTCTTTAGGAAAAAAGTTAAGCCTTTGAAGTTTAAAATATTTCCAATAGACTTTCTATATAATAAAAATATAGTGAGGACGTAGATGATGCTCGTTTTGAGGGGCCATTCCTTAGTTTCAGGTAATATAAGATTGTTTAATTTCCTACATAATTTTCTCTGTATAACCTAACAAAAACTTACTCGATACCTGACCTTAGAGGGCCTGAAATGAAGACCTAACCTGGATCGACAATATTGGAAAGTCTATTGGATTATTTTAAACAACATTATTGAGAGGGCTGTAAACTTTTTTTACTAACCGAGAAGCGACAATTTTTCGTTTTCATATTCTTCCATTATTATTTTTTGTAGAAGTATATCTTGTGATTTTTATAAAAAATCGGGCTGACAACCCTCGAAGGTAACAATTACCATATTTCAGTAACTGTGGTGTCTTCTTTATAATTGCAACGTGTTTCATAGGACTATAACAACAATTGATTATTTTCTAAAATATCATTTTTTAAGAATCTCTTGGCAACCAAATTTGTATTAATTTCATCTATTTTTCTTTATTCTTTTCAAGGTATGATTCCAAGAATTTATTATTATAAATTTCACAGACATCCAAAATTATTTATATAGCTAAAGTCATAAACACAATCAATTAATTATTTATACAAAGGTCGTAGGGCATCGCACTTACAACATCGGCCCCAACTTCTCACAAAGACTATCCGATATAAATTTTGTTATTTCTAAATTCAATAAAATTAATATAAAAGCGTTTAAACAATATAAGTAAATGAAGTATATAGGAGGTTAGATCGAATAGGGTTTATTGATTGCTGAGGGCTTCTAGGGACCCTCACACGGTCCCCCTTAGCTCCTGGGCTGCTATCAGTCAAAATTATAGCAAAATGTCTCTAGAGATACTTACTGCATGGATCATCCTGGCCACTGCAGAGGTTGCTGAGACCTAGTATAGACCTAATTGAACCTAGGAAATCCCTCAACCCAACACAGCAAAACACATATCAGTAGGTTCGGCAAAGACCCCCTCTGGATTCTAATTCCAAACCTAAACCCATTGAAAAGCAGTATAGCCGCCCAAACTGACGCAGGTACATTTGAGCTAGTAGGATTATGCCAGATGTTACCCATAAACTCTACTAATTACTGATGAGGCACGTTCACCATTCCCTAGCAAAAACAGAACCAGCAGGAGAGGAACCCTATGAATAATTAGAAAATTAATAAATCTTGTTATTTATTATTAAAAAAACAATTCGGAGTCATTGCCTACATATTAACGAAACTGGAAAAGCAATGTTCGCCAATTTATCACATACAAAAAAAAGCTTAAAAATGCTAAAATTAACTAGCTGCGTATATCAGAAAGAACCGATTGCAGGCCCGGCGGGACATCACTAGCCTCATGCATACGTATTCCAGAGCCCGTTTCGCGCACATTTCAACGTCAAGTAAACGTCACAGTCAGGCGCCCGTTCTTAAATCCTCGATTTCGGGAAATTAATAAACGGGCGGGCTGCGAAAGGATACTTTGTTTACAAACAAATTTCTTTACAAAACATGTTGGAAATGGAAAAAACAAAATGTTTTTAATGATTTATAAAAACATGAAATGTTTTTAGATACTAAATATAATCGTAATACATTTCATAAAACAGATACATATAAGTATAAGGAGTAAATTTGATTACAATGTCAGCTTGATACCGACGGCGCTTTTGCGTTCCAGGTATTTTTCTCGTTTTTTTTTATTTTTTCTATTATTTTTTTATCTCAAAATTTCCTGTTCTCCTGATTAGTTAAATGTCAATTATTTTAAATTCAAAAGCGTTTCCGAGTCGATTCATATAATTTTATTTTTCTTAAATACAATATTCAACTTAAATTTTCCATATATATTACCACCAAATTAAATTTGCACGCTGAATTCGGAAAAATGTCATAGCTATTTTATGTATATTGCTGTAGTATTTGTAGATAATGCAATTTACTAATGTAAACATCTGACTCCAATATTCAATAAATGATACTATTAAACCCTATCAGACTTAAATAAATTTAAGGCTTGACTAGCAGATACTATTTTTCCGCTAGCAAGATACCTTACAAAGCGATAATACCTTAATAATATATTTAGAATACGCAATATTATTGTAAAAATGAACACAGAATATTACAACCTTACAACTTACAAAACAATACAATATGTATATATTTTTTTATAAAATTTACAAATCCTTAATTAGGCCCTAATATCTTATAATTTTTCCCTAGTTACAAAAGAAAGCAAGCTTCATGTTAACGAACGAAAGAACGTATAATGAGCTCACCCTGAACGAAGCCAACAGTCACAATCTTTTTTTTATTCATTCAGCGAACTAATAAGAAATGAAAATGCAGCATTTGAAAAACATGTTGAAACATACTAAAAAGAGAAAAATAACGCTGTAAAGAATAAACCACAATTTATGGAAAAACAAAAGTTTATCTGTTATCTCGAAATCGAATCTAAATTCTAAATTACAAATTTAAATCTCGATAAGGGAAATATTATATACTAAAACTTCCGTAAATTCTAAGGTTAAAGCAGCTTAACGGATTGATTAAGAGGAGAAAAATTTTAACTTCGTTAACAGTCCGTTACTATCTTTTCGAAATTAAACGAAAGCGTTAAAAAGCTTAACGAAAAAAATTGAAACGAGTTAATTCAAACGGATTACGCTTATAACGCAGTTAGATGACCCACCTTATATATAATTATATATATATTATATTATAGTATATATATAGAGTGGTAAGTTATATATTATATATATATATATATATATATATAATATATATATATAATATAATTATATATATCACTATATATATATATACTATATATATATATATATATATATATATATATATAATATAATTATATAATAGTATATATATAATATATATAATATTATATATATATTATATTATAATATTATATAATATATGTATATATATCATGTAATTAACAGTAAAAAAGTTCCATGCATATTCCACTTGATTGATTTGCTTAATTAAAGCATATGCTCCAACCTGGAGCCTGGAAAATCCATTCTAACTCTTAGCAAACAAAGTAAAAAAAATACTATCTAAAATACAATGCAGAACATGAAATGGAGTTTGAAATAAACAGTTAGATATAAAGTTTAATTATCAGATAATTTAGTACTACGCATAACTACAACTTTTTGGAGTTATTCCAAAATAAAAATTTAAAAAAAAACTATACATTAAACTACTACAAACAAAATTATATTGATATAATTCATTTATCATACTCTTTTGCAGACATAACTCGTTCAAAAATAATAATAAAAAACATGAATAGAAAATTACTTAATAATAGTAATAATAATAATTGATAATAATAATAATAATAATAGATAATAATAATAATTAATATAAATAATAATAATTAATAATAATAATAATTAATAGATAATAATATAATTAATAATTAATTAATAAAATAGTAATAATAATAATAATATATATAAATATAATAGTAAATATATCAACCTACTATAATTATACATATCAATATATGATTTTTGACATTAGAAATTTTTCAGAAATATGTGAGAAGTCCTGTGCTATACACTATTACAATAATATATATCATATATACTATACTATATATATATGCCATGTGTTATTATATATATAATTATATAATTATATATATATATATATATATATATATATATATATAAATTATATATATATTTATATATAATATAATAATATATAATTATGAACGGGGTTAATGGTTCGCTGTTGAAGACCACCTTCATTAGCATGAAAAGACATAGATGATTGTGAAGAGAGTGAGCTCTGTGCGCATTGAATTTGGCGTATTCGTCCACGGGGGCTGCTTTGGACTCATCGGTGTTGGTCGCAGCCCTTCCACCAGGGACGCCACAATATATAATATATATATATTATATATATATAATATTTATATATAATTATAATATATATATATATATATATATATAATATATATATATATTATATTATATATATATATATATGATATAATATATATATTAATATATTTATATAATATATATTACTATATATATATACTATTATATTAAATATAATATATATATTATATATATAATTAATATAATATATATAGTATATATATTATATATTAATATATAAATATATAATTATATATACTATATATATATATATATATATAATAATAAGGAGAAACTCTATATTAGAGACTTCTGTATACGGTAACTCGTTACCCAAAAAAAGTACCAGGGTATCTCATATTGGCCATAAATAGACCTCTCTAGTTATAGAATTTGTTAATTTAGGTTAGGTATATATATCATATAATTACGATATAATATATTAATATATATATATATATATATATATTATATATATATATATATTATATATACTATATAATATATATATTATAATATTATATATTATAATATATATATATATATTAATATATATTATACTTCTAGGATTTTACTAAAGAATACCCAAGGGTAAAACCGCAGAGATGGTAGGAGTTCGGGTCTCTCGGCCTTCGGGAGAAACGACAGAGTAGGAGCTATTTTCACCCCCTCCGGGGAGGTTCTCCGGAACCCCCGCTCTTTGGTATATGGGTGTCGCGGAGTTACTCACCCCTTCCCTACGGGGATGGCAAAAAACGTCCCCCCCCCCTCATCGTTCCCGTCGGC
>JABUQX010023731.1:0-5000 GCA_015478945.1 Trachelipus rathkii | reverse complement strand
CATTTTTCCATTCTTCTTTCATATCTCCTGTATACATACTTCCTTGCTCGATCGTAAACACTCCACTCAAATGAAAACTGACGACATTTCTTCATCTTTCTCATCAATGATGATTTCCACTTCACTCTCTTCCTCTCTGCCCACTTTAATATCTAGAAGCTTTTCATATTCATCTTCTAACCAACCTAGGCAAAACTCGTCAGTTAAATCCTCTCAAACACCCTTTCCCTCTTTCATCCAGCACCCAAGATCGACGCAAACTACACCCATTATACCACCATCCAGATTTGGAAAAATTCTCTTTGAATTTTTTTTATCCCTACATCCAACTAAACCATAAAAAAGTGATTGGGGACAGAACACTGCCTTTCCAACTCCTGCCTCCCTCACAACCATTTTCATTTATACCAAAGTTCTTCACATCGCATTCACAAACGCTATACAAGCTTTTTTATATTACTCTCCCCAGTCTTTCCTCCACTCCGTACACCTCCCCAACAATCCTTCCAAAGCGTTGGCTCTGAGTCAAACGCTTTCCTCAGGTCCAACAACTGCCTAATATTATATATATATATTATATATATATACTATATAATATATATATATATATATATATATATAATATACATTATATCATATTATATATATAATTAGTTTATACTATATAATTATAAATATATATAACATTTAAATTTCTGTATATATATATATTCCGAAAAAAAAATATTTATATATATATATAGTATTAATTTCCGATCAACAAATTAATAAAGAAAATACATGATATATTTATTAACATAAATCACTTCCTTATTTCAATATCCACTAACACAGATAAAATTAAATATTATTAGAATATTTAATTTATATAATGTGTGGCAAAAACAAAGTTTACTTGAATTCTGTTGTCAGATTGTCTCTATTACTCTCATCTAGTAATCAAAGGAAAGTTTAACTTAATCAGTTTTTTTATTTTAATTTAGAATAATAATTAATAAACTTTTTTTATGATAGATTCATAAAGCAAACTTGATTTCTTGGAGTATCAGGATATTATCTACGGGCTCGCGGAAAAATTAATATACATACGACGCCCGCGGGATGCACTAAAGGTAGCCCTAAATAGGTATGCGGTAAATAACCAGAATTAATTCTTATGTATAAACTAAAACAAATAGTAAATTTATTGTATTTAGTCTTTAATACAAATTCACTGTGTTGTTTCATTTTTTAAGTTTAAAATGGCCCACACCAACTCTTCTCCAACACACGGTATTTTTAAGCAAAACAGCAGGGTCCGATGTCGACTCCTGCCCTCTCTGTACCCATAATGATCTTCTCATAACTGTCATGGCCGATCTCCCTGTCTTGACTCTATTTTATTTTCTAAAATCCTTTCATGTACCACTTTTTGCTACTGTCGATACCAAGAAAGCTATCCCCGCTATATTTTACACACACACTCTCCCGTATCTCCTTTTTCCTTTCATAATAAATGGGCAAGATCACTAATCGTCTCCCATCTTCACGAGAACTTCACCCTCTCCCAAAATATTATTTAAATGCTATTCACTATTTACTTCATCAGTTTCTTGTCCATTACTTTTCGACTCCATTAGCAATATCCATTTTCACCAACCGCTCTTCCTTGTTTTTATTTTTGACAAAACTTCCTCATATTCTTCCATCGCAAAATGGACTCTCCTCCCCCCTCTCCTCTCCCACATATTACTCCTTTCCCTAGCGCACTCCCTTCTTCATGCATATTAGGAGATCCAAAATATTCCAGTCCCTGCTTCTCATTTACCTCTTCCGATGCTGTAAGTACTCCCCATTATTTTTATACTATTTAAAGTTTCTTCTTTGACTATTCTTATACGTTTTTGCTATCTACAATATATTCTTCTTTCCACCCTCTGCATCTTTTCCGCCACCAGCTTTCGACTATCTCTGGTCGTTTCTTTTTTCCATTCACATATTACAGATTAATCTCTGTTTCTGCTCTTCCTCTTCAGCCACCTTTTTCATTTTCTCGTCTCTTTTTCACCCACTGGCCTCATCACTTCTCATTTTCACCACATAGTGTTATTTTTCCTCGTTTCTTCCATCACCTCACTATCCCAACGTTTCTTCCGCTGATTCACTAATAACTTCCTTCAAATTCATGTTAATTTCTCCCACATTCTTCAACTTTATTTTTTAATAATTGCGTCAATTCTTTACTTGCTCTTTAATGGCCTCAACTTTAATTACTTTCCTTTTTTCTCTAACCTGCCACTTTGTTTAATGTATTCTCATTCCAGCAACCACCAGTCTATGATCGGAGTTAAAACTGACTCCAAGAAGCACTTAAGTTACAATTAACACCTTTCACCCTCCTGTAATCAGACACTATGAAATAGTCAATAATAGTTTTTCGGTCAAAGTTTTCTGCTTGTTTTGATTCTACCTAAATATCTCAGATAAAAACTTATGGAGGACTCTCAATGCTTGAAGAATTCATTAATAAATTTAATACAATTTCTTCTCATACCACAAATCTATATGCAATCTCACCCTCCTGGAATTTCTCCAGTATTTCTCTATGAGGACCAAATATCCTCTCCACCTCATTTCTTCTCTTTCTTACTCTAGCATTAAAATCACCCATCAGCAGTAGATGCAGCACATTGTCTTCGCCTCCACCAATTTCATTAATCTCTCCTTTTCTTCCCATGGATTCCATCGGTATTTTTTCATCTTGGCTTATGTTTCTTGAATCCTTATCATCATGACTATGAACTCGATCCTAGAATGGCTTTGGGACATTGGTTATGTTTCTGAAATCGACTTAGTTCATCACGACTTTATGAACTCGTATCTCGAATGTCTTTGGATACTTGGCTTATGTTTCTTGAATCCCTATCATCATGGCTATGAACTCTTATCTCGAATGTCTTTGGACTCTTGCTTATGTTTCTTGAATCCTTATCATCATGACTTTATGAACTCGTATCTCGAATGTCTTTGGATACTTGGCTTATGTTTTCTTGAAGAATCCTTATCTCATGACCTTTGAACTCGTATCTAGGAATGGCTATTGCGACTCTTGGCTTTGTTTCTTGAACTTCCTTAATCATCACGGACTTTATGAACTGCGTATCTGCGGAATGCTACTTTGGATACTTGTCTTAGTTTCTTGAATCCGTTATCATCATGAGCTATGAACTCGTATCTCGAATGGCTTTGGATTTGCTTATGTTCTTGAAGTCCTTATCATCCATGACTTATATTGAACTCGTACTTCTCGAATGTCTGTGGACTTTGGCTTTTGTTTCTCGAGATCCCTATTCATGACTTTATGAACTCGTATCTCGAATGTCTTTGGACTCTTGGCTTATGTTTCTTGAATCCTTATCATCATGACTTTATGAACTCGTATCTCGAATGTCTGTGGACTCTTGGCTTTTGTTTCTCGAATCCCTATCATCATGACATTCCCATGAATCGCTATCTCGAATGTTCTTTGATACCTTGGCTCCTATGTTTCCTGAATTCCTCATCATCACGACTTTATGAATTCGTATTAGAATGGCTTGGACTCTCTGGCCTTATGTTTCTTAGAATCCTTTCAATCATGACTTTATGAACTTCGCTATCTCGAATGTTCTATTGGATTACTTGAGTTATGTTTCTTTGAATCCTTATCTCTATGTACTATGTAACCTGTATCTCGAATGAGCCTTTGGAATCTTTGGCTTATGTTTCTTGCAATCCGTTATCATCATGACCCTTTATGAATCGTATCCTCGAATGAGAGTCTGGACCTTCCTAATGTTATTTCAAGAATCTCTTGTTGAAATCTTATTTTAAGAACATCTTATCTCAATGTTATTTGATCATTAACGAACTTCAATAGGATATCTTTTGCTAATTACATTGCCTAATTTGGTCATTAAAACCATAACAAAAGTATCTTACGATATTTTATTCAGTCTTTATTTTAAACTACATATTGCTTGTTATGTAATAGATCTATTGCGCTTTTATTTTCCAGAACCATAATTTCACTACATACGTATACATTAACACATTGTAAAAACCCATACCTGTCATGTAACGACCCTAGCGAACTCAGACTTACTCCCTTTAACACACTTAAGGATTTAACTGCACCAGCCATCGCTTACCATTCACAGCTTTCTACGTAATACTCTGCATCATACCGTTTCTATTTATCAATTCCAAAATATATCCTACAATATTTAAACTGAATACATTTCCTCCAGTTGAGTCGTCATCCACAATTTCACACCGCAGACTCCACTCACTCGCTACCATAACCATACTTCTTCTAGATTTACTTTCAAACCCCCTCCTTTTACACACCCTACCAATCCTCTCAAACTTTCTTCAGATTCGCAACACGAAACCAAATCATCCGCATATAAAAAGTAGGGCACCCTTCACTCTCTTACATTCTCCATCATTCTAAATACTATTCATCTTGCCACCACATACATCTAATATATTTCATAACCCCAATAGCCATATACAATTGAATACCCACAAGGAGATGCATCAACATATCTCCTGCTTTCACTCCGCTATAATATTAAACTATCACTTTCGACTCCATTTATTCTTACCACACGCTTCTCTCAATACATCACTTATTGATTCCCATAATCAGAGCCTACACAACCAGCCACAATTTCGACTAAACACCTATCCATAGCAGCTTCCTATTCAATCCTATCATACGCCTGTTGCAATTTATTCTCTCCGTCTCTCTCAATATTTCTCAATCCATTTGTTTTTAACGTCAAAACATTTTGAATCCACACATCCTGCTATCAACTTTTAAACCTGCACCTGTTCTTCACCAATTAGGTCCTTCCAAGCAGGCTCAACGTACCTTTCACCAAACCACCAATATATATTCTTCGTTCCCAACACCCAATTAACTATTCGCATACCTTTCTACTAAGAAGTACTATTACTTGCTCTCTAGAATCGCG
>JABUQX010023730.1:0-14573 GCA_015478945.1 Trachelipus rathkii | reverse complement strand
CCTCCTTGAATAGGGCTATGCCCGTGAGGTGTGAATTACCTAGAGAAGTTCCCCTCCTTGAATAGGGCTATGCCCGTGAGGTGTGAATTACCTAGAGAAGTTCCCCTCCTTGAATAGGGCTGTGCCCGTTAGTGTGAATTACCTAGAGAAATTCCCTCCTTGAATAGGGGCTCTGCCCCGTGAGGTGTGAATTTACTAGATAAGTTTCCCCTCCTTGAATATGGCTACGCCCGGGTGCGTTGGTGAATTTCTATAGAAATTCCCCTCCTTGAATAGGGGCTATGCCCGTGAGGTGTGAATTACCTAGATAAGTTCCCTTCCTTGAAAAGGGCTATGTCCGTGAGGTGTGAATTACCTAGAGAAGTTCCCCTCCTTGAATAGGGCTATGCACGTGAAGTGTGAGTTACCTAGAGAAGTTCCCCTCCTTGAATAGGCCTATGCCCGTGAGGTGTGAATTACCTAGAGAAGTTCCCCTCCTTGAATAGGGCTATGCCCATAAGGTGTGAATTACCTAGAGATGTTCCCCTCCTTGAATAGGGCTATGCCCGTGAGGTGTGAATTACCTAGAGAAGTTCCCCTCCTTGAATAGGGCTATGCCCGTGAGGTGTGAATTACCTAGATAAGTTCCCTTCCTTGAAAAGGGCTATGCCCGTGAGGTGTGAATTACCTAGAGAAGTTCCTCTCCTTGAATAGGGCTATGCCCGTGAGGTTAGAATTACCTACAGAAGTTCCCCTCTTTGAATAGGGCTACGCCCGTGAGGTATGAATTACCTAGAGAAGTTCTCCTCCTTGAATAGGGCTTTGCCTGTGAGGTGTGAATTACCTAGAGAAGTTCCCCTCCTTGAATAGGGCTATGCCACCGTGAGGAATGATGGAATTACAAAGAGAAGTCCCCTACTTTGAATGGGCTATGCCTGAGGTGTAAATTTACCTATGAGAATTCCCTCTTGAATAGGGCTATGCCCGTGAGGAGTGAATTACTAGAGAAGTTCCCCTCCTTGATAGGGCTATGCCCGTGAGTGTGAATTACTAGAGAGGTTCCCCTCCTTAAATAGGCTAATGTCCGTGAGGTGTGAATTACCTAAAGAAGTTCCCCTCCTTGAATAGGGCTATGCCCGTGAGGTGTGAATTACCTAAAAAAGTTCCCCTCCTTGAATAGGGCTATGCCCGTGAGGTGTGAATTACCTAGAGAAGTTCCCCTCCTTGAATAGGGCTATGCCCGTGAGGTGTGAATTACCTAGAGAAGTTCCCCTCCTTGAATAGGGCTATGCCCGTGAGGTGTGAATATTACCTAGAGAAGTTTCCCCTCCTTGAATAGGGCTATGCCCGTTAGGTGTGAATTACCAGAGAAGTTCCCCTCCCTTGAATAGGGCTGTTTGCCCGTGAGTGTATTTACCTTATGTGAAGTTCCCTCCTTGAATAGGCTCTGCCCGTGAGGTGGAATTAACAGAGAAGTTCCCTCTGAATAGGGCTATGCCCCGTAGGTGTGAATTACCTAGAGAAGTTACCCTTCTTGAAAAGGGCTATGTCCGTGAGGTTAGAATTACCAAGAGAAACTCCCCTCTTTGAATAGGGCTATGCCCGTGATTTGTGAATTACCTAAGAGAAGTCCCCCCTTGATGGAGGGTTATTGCCGAGAAGTGTGATTACCTAAAAGAAGTTCCCCTCCTTGAATAGGGCTATTGCCTGTGAGGTGTGAATTACCTAGAGAAGTTTCCCCTCCTTGAATAGTTGGCTATGCCCTTGAGGTGTGAATACCTAAGAGAAGTCCCCTCCTTAATAGGGCTATGCCTGTAGCGTTTGGGAATTACCTTAGAAGAAGTTCCCCTTGCGTGAATAGGGCATGCCCGTGAGGTGTGGGAATTACCTTAGAGAAGTTCCCCTACTTGAATAGGGCTATGCCCGAGGCTGTAAATTACCTAGAAAGTTTCCCTCCTTGAATAGGGCTTTAGCCCGTGAGGTAGAAATTACCTAGAAAAGTTCCTTCCTTGAATAGGGCTATGCCCGTGAGGTGGAAATTACCTAGAGAAGTTCCCCTCCTTGAATAGGGCTATGTCCGTGAGGTGTGAATTACCTAGAGAAGTTCCCCTCCTTGAATAGGGCTATGCCCGTGAGGTGTGAATTACCTAGAGAAGTTCCCCTCCTTGAATAGGGATATGCCCGTAAGGTGTGAATTACTTAGAGAAGTTCCCCTCCTTGAATAGGGCTATGCGCGTGAGGTGTGAATTACCTAGAGAAGTTCCCCTCCTGAATAGGGCTATTGCCCGTGAGGTGTGAATTACTGAGAAGTTCCCCTCCTTGAAACGGCTATGCCCGTGCGGTGTGAATTACCTAGAGAAGTTCCCCTCCTTAAATAGGGCTATGCCCGTGAGGTGTGAATTACCTAGAGAAGTTCCCATCCTTGAATAGGTCTATGCCCGTGAAGTGTGAATTACCTACAGAAGTTCCCCTCCTTGAATAGGGCTATGCCCGTGAAGTGTGAATTACCTAAAGAAGTTCCCCTTCTTGAATAGGGCTATGCCCGTGAGGTGTGAATTACCTAGAGAAGTTCCCCTCCTTGAATAGGGCTATGCCCGTGAGGTGTGAATTACCTAGAGAAGTTCCCCTCCTTGAATAGGGCTATGCCCGTAGGTGGAATACCTAGAGAAGTTCCCCCCTTGAATAGGGCTATGCCCGTTGGGTGTGAATTACCCTAGAGAAGGTTCCCCTCCTTGAATAGGGCTATGCCCGTGAGGTGTGTATTACCTAGAGAAGTCCCCTCCTTGAATAGGCTATGCCCGTGAAGGTGTAAATTACCTAGAGAAGTTCCCCTCTTGAATAGGGCTATGCCCGGGGGGGGGAAATTCCCAAAAGAAATTTCCTTTCCTTAAAAGGGCTACGCCCGGGGGGGGGTGAAATTACCTAGAGAAGTTCCCCTCTTTGAATAGGGCTATGCCCGTGAAGTGTGGAATATACCTAAAGAAGTTTTCCCCTCTTTTGAAAGGCTATGCCGTGAGGTTGAATTACCTAGAGAAGTTTCCCCCTCCTTGGAATAGGGCTATGCCGTGAGGTGTGAATTACCTAGAGAAAGTTTCCCCTCCTTGAATAGGGGGCTATGCCCGTGAGGTGTGGAATTAGACCTAGAGAAGTTCCTTCCTTGAATAGGGCTCTATGCCGTTAGGTGTGAATTACCTAGAGAAGTTCCCCTCCTTGAATTTGGCTATGCCCGTCCGCAGGTGTGAATTACCTAGAGGAAGTTCCCCTCCTTGAATAGTGCTATGTGCCCGTGAGGTGTGAATTACTAGAGAAGTTTCCCTCCTTGATTGGCTATGCCCGTGAGGTTGTGAATGGTACTAGAGAAGTTTCCCCTCTTGAATTAGGGCTATGCCCGCTAAGTTGTGAATACCTAGAAGAAGTTCCCCTCCTTGAATAGTGCTATGCCCGTGAGGTGTGAATTACCTAGAGAAGTTCCCCTCCTTGAATAGGGCTATGCCCGTGAGGTGTGAATTACCTAGAGAAGTTCCCCTCCTTGAATAGGGCTGTGCCCGTGAGGTGTGAATTACCTAGAGAAGTCCCCTCCTTGAATGGCCTATGCCCCGTGAGGTGTGAATTACATAGAGAAATTCCCCTCCTTGAATAGGGCTATTGCCCGTGAGGTGTGAATTACCTAGAGAAGTTCCCCTCTTGAGTACGTGTTTGTGCCCGTGAGGTGTGAATTATTTAGAGAAGTTCCCCTCCTTGAATAGGGCTCTGCCCGTGAGGTGTGAATTAACTAGAGAAGTTCCCCTCCTTGAAAAGGGCTATGCCCGTGAGGTTTAAATTACCTAGAGAAGTTACCCTTCTTGAATAGGGCTATGTCCGTGAGGTTAGAATTACCAAGAGAAACTCCCATCTTTGAATAGGGCTATGCCCGTGATTTGTGAATTACCTAGAGAAGTTCCCCTCCTTGAATAGGGCTATGCCCGTGAAGTGTGAGTTACCTAGAGAAGTTCCCCTCCTTGAATAGGCCTATGCCCGTGAGGTGTGAATTACCTAGAGAAGTTCCCCCCTGAATAGGGCTATGCCCATAAGGTGTGAATTACCTAGAGAAGTTCCCCTCCTTGAAAAGGGCTATGCCCGTGAGGTGTGAATTAACTAGATAAGTTCCCCTCCTTGAATAGGGCTATGCCCGTGAGGTGTGAATTACCTAGAGAAGTTCCCCTCCTTGAATAGGGCTATGTCCGTGAGGTGTGAATTACCTAGAGAAGTTCCCCTCCTTTAATAGGGCTTATGCCTACGTGAGGTTTAGAATTACCACAGAAGTTTCCCCTCATTTGAAATAGGCTACGCCCGTAGTATTGAGATTACTAGAGGAAGTCTCCTCCTGAATAGGGCTATGCCGTTAAGGTGTTGAATTATCTAAGAAGTTCCCCTCCTTTGAATAGGGCTTATGCCTGTTGATGGCTGGTGACATTACCTAAGAGAAGTTCCCTTCTTGAATAGGGCTATTCCCGTTGTGATTAGTGAATTACCTAGAGAAGTTTCCCCTCCTTGAATAGGCTATGCCTGTGAGGTGTGATTTACCTAGAGAAGTTTCCCCTCCTTGATAGGGCTATGCCCGTGAGGTGTGAATTACCTAGAGAAGTTCCCCTACTTGAATAGGGCTATGCCCGTGAGGTGTAAATTACCTAGAGAAGTTTCCCTCCTTGAATAGGGCTATGCCCGTGAGGAGTGAATTACCTAGAGAAGTTCCCTTCCTTGAATAGGGCTATGCCCGTGAGGTGTGAATTACCTAGAGAAGTTCCCCTCCTTAAATAGGGCTATGTCCATGAGGTGTGAATTACCTAGAGAAGTTCCCCTCCTTGAATAGGGCTATGCCCGTGAAGTGTGAATTACCTAAAGAAGTTCCCCTCCTTGAATAGGGCTATGCCCGTGAGGTGTGAATTACCTAGAGAAGTTCCCCTCCTTGAATAGGGCTATGCCCGTGGCGATGCGTGAGGTGTGAATTACCTAGAGAAGTTCCCCTTCTTGAATAGGGCTATGCCCGTGGGGGGGTAGGTTTTACATAATGAAGTTCCCCTCCTTGAATAGGCTATGCCCGTGAGGTGTGAATTACCTAGAGAAGTTCCCCTCCTTGAATAGGGCTATGCCCGTGAGGTGTGAATTAACTAGAGAAGTTCCCCTCCTTGAATAGGGCTATGCCCGTGAGGTGTGAATTACCTAGAGAAGTTACCCTTCTTGAAAAGGGCTATGTCCGTGAGGTTAGAATTACCAAGAGAAACTCCCCTCTTTGAATAGGGCTATGCCCGTGATTTGTGAATTACCTAGAGAAGTTCCCCTCCTTGAATAGGGCTATGCCCGTGAGGTGTGAATTACCTAAAGAAGTTCCCCTCCTTGAATAGGGCTATGCCTGTGAGGTGTGAATTACCTAGAGAAGTTCCCCTCCTTGAATAGGGCTATGCCCTTGAGGTGTGAATTACCTAGAGAAGTTCCCCTCCTTGAATAGGGCTATGCCCGTGAGGTGGGAATTACCTAGAGAAGTTCCCCTCTTTGAATAGGGCTATGCCCGTGAGGTGTGAATTACCTAGAGAAGTTCCCCTACTTGAATAGGGCTATGCCCGTGAGGTGTAAATTACCTAGAGAAGTTTCCCTCCTTGAATAGGGCTATGCCCGTGAGGAGTGAATTACCTAGAGAAGTTCCCTTCCTTGAATAGGGCTATGCCCGTGAGGTGGAAATTACCTAGAGAAGTTCCCCTCCTTAAATAGGGCTATGTCCGTGAGGTGTGAATTACCTAGAGAAGTTCCCCTCCTTGAATAGGGCTATGCCCGTGAGGTGTGAATTACCTAGAGAAGTTCTCATCCTTGGATGGGCTATGCCCGATAGGTGTGAATTACCTAGAGAAGTTCCCTCCTGAATAGGCTATTGCGCGTGAGGTGTGAAATACCTAGAGAAGTTCCCCTCCTTGAATAGGGCTATGCCCGTGAGGTGTGAATTACCTAGAGAAGTTCCCCTCCTTGAAAAGGGCTATGCCCGTGAGGTGTGAATTACCTAGAGAAGTTCCCCTTATTAAATAGGGCTATGGCCGTGAGGTGTGAATTACCTAGAGAAGTTCCCCTCCTTGAATAGGGCTATGCCCGTGAAGTGTGAATTACCTACAGAAGTTCCCCTCCTTGAATAGGGCTATGCCCGTGAGGTGTTAATTACCTAGAGAAGTTCCCCTCCTTGAATAGGGCTATGCCCGTGAGGTGTGAATTACCTAGAGAAGTTCCCCTCCTTGAATAGGGCTATGCCCGTGAGGTGTGAATTACCTAGAGAAGTTCCCCTCCTTGAATAGGGCTATGCCCGTGAGGTGTGAATTACCTAGAGAAGTATCCCTCCTTAAATAGGGCTATGCCCGTGAGGTGTGAATTACCTAGAGAAGTTCCCCTCCTTGAATAGGGCTATGCCCGTGAGGTGTGAATTACCTAGAGAAGCTCCCCTCCTTGAATAGGGCTATGCCCGTGAGGTGTGAATTACCTAAGGAAAGTTCCCCTCCTGGAATAGGGCTATGCCCATGAGGGTGTGAATTACTAGAAGAAGTCCCCTCCTGAATTCTAGTTCGGATCCTAGGTAGAATTTACCTAGAGAAGTTCCCTTCCTTGATAGGGCTATTCCTGTGCAGGTGGTGAATTACCTTAGGAAGTTCCCCTCTTTGAAATTTAGGGCTATGCCCGTGAAGTTTGAATTACCTAGAGAAGTTCCCTCTTTGAATAGGGCTATGCCCCGTGAGGTTTGAATACCTAAGGAAGTTCCCCTCCTTGAATAAGGGCTATGCCCGTGAGGTGTGAATTAACTAGAGAAGTTCCCTCCTTGAATAGGGCTATGCCCGTGAGGTGTGAATTACCTAGAGAAGTTCCCCTCCTTGAATAGGGCTATGCCCGTGAGGTGTGAATTTACCTAGAGAAAGTTCCCCTCCTTGAATAGGCTATGCCCGTGAGTGTGAATTTTACCTAGAGAAGTTTCCCCTCTTGAATAGGGCTATTGCCCGTGAGGTGTGAATTACCTAAAGAAGTTTCCCTCCTTGAATAGGGGCATTTGCCGTGAGGTGGAATTACCTAGAGAAGTTCCCCTCCTTGAAGGCTATGCCCGTAAGTTGTGAATTACCTAGAAGATCCCCTCCTTGAATAGTGCTATGCCTGAGGTGTGGGAATTTACTAGAGAAGTTTTCTCTCCTTGAATAGGGCCTGCCCGTGAGGTGTGAATTACCTAGAGAAGTTCCCCTCCTTGGATAGGGCTATGGCCCGTGATGTGGGAATTACCTAGAGAAGTTCCCCTGTCCTTGAATAGGGCTATGCCCGTGAGGGTTGAATGATTTACATAGAGAAGTTCCCCTCCTTTGAATAGGGCATGCCCGGGAGGTGTGAATTACCTAGAGAAGTTCCCCTCTTGAATAGGGCTGTGCCCGTGAGGTGCGTGAATTACTAGAGAAGTTCCCCTCCTTGAATAGGGCTCTGCCGTGAGTGGTATGATTTAACTAGAGAAGTTCCCCCTCTTGAATAGGGCTATGCCCGTGAGGTTTGAAATACCTAGAGAAGTTACCCTTCTTGAATAGGGCTATGTCCGTGAGGTTAGAATTACCAAGAGAAACTCCCATCTTTGAATAGGGCTATGCCCGTGATTTGTGAATTACCTAGAGAAGTTTCCCTCCTTGAATAGGGCTATGCCCGTGAGGTGTGAATTACCTAGAGAAGTTCCCCTCCTTGAATAGAGCTATGCCCGTAAGGTGTGAATTACCTAGAGAAGTTCCCCTCCTTTAATAGGGCTATGCCCGTGAGGTGTGAATTACCTAGAGAAGTTTCCCTCCTTGAATAAGGCTAATGCCCGTGAGGTGTAAAGTTAGCTAGAGATTTTCCCCTCCTTGAATAGGGCTATGACCGTGAGGTGTGAATTACCTAGAGAAGTTCCCCTCCTTGAATAGGGCTATAACCGTGAGGTGTGAATTACCTAGAGAAGTTCCCCTCCTTGAATAGGGCTATGCCCTTGAGGTGGGAATTACCTAGAGAAGTTCCCCTCCTTGAATAGGGCTATGCCCGTGAGGTGTGACTTACCTAGAGAAGTTCCCCTCCTTGAATAGGGCTATGCCCGTGAGGTGGTAGGCTTACCTGGAGAAGTTCCCTCCTTGAATAGGGCTATGCCCGTGAGGTGTGAATTACCTAGAGAAGTTCCCCTCCTTGAATAGGGCTATGCCCGTGAGGTGTGAATTACCTAGAGAAGTTCCCCTCCTTTAATAGGGCTATGCCCGTGAGGTGTGAATTACCTAGAGAAGTTCTGCTCCTTGAATAGGGCTATGCCCGTGAGGTGTGAATTACCTAGAGAAGTTCCCCTCCTTGAATAGGGCTATGCCCGTGAGGAGTGAATTACCTAGAGAAGTTCCCCTCCTTGAATAGGGCTATGCCCGTGAGGTATGAATTACCTAGAGAAGTTCCCCTCCTTGAAATAGGGCTATGCCGGAGGTGTGAATTAACCTAGAGAAGTTTCCCCTCTTGAATAGGGCTATGCCGTGAGGTGTGAATTACCTAAGGAGAAGTTTTTCTCCTTGAATAGGGCTATGCCGTGAGGGTGTGAATTACCTAGAGAAGTTCCCCTTTTGATTAGGGGTGTGCCCGGGGGGTGTTGAATTACCAATAACTTCCCCTCCTTTGAAGAGGGCTTTGCTCGGGGGGTGTAAATTACCTAGAGAACGTCCCCTCCTTGAATAGGGCTAGCCGGAGGTGTGAAATTACCTAGAGAAAGTTCTCCTCCTTGATCACGCTATTTCCGTGAGGTGTGAATAACTAGAGAAGTTCCCCCCCTTGAATAGGGGTATGGCCGTGAGGGGGGGAATTACCCAGAGAAGTTCCCCCCCTTGAATAGGGGGTTATGGCCGTGGAGGGTGAAATTACCTAGAGGAGTTTCTCCTCCTTGGAAAGGGCTATGCCCGTGAGTGTGGAATTACCTAGAGAAGTTTCCCTCCTTGAAAAAGGGCTATGCCGTGAGGTGTGAATTACCTAGAGAAGTTCACTCCTTGAATAGGGCTATGCCCGTTGAGGTGTGATTACCTAGAGAAGTTCCTCCTTGAATAGGGCTATGCCGTGAGGTGTGAATTACCTAGAAATTCTTCTCTTGGAATAGGGCTATGCCCGTGAGGTGTGAATTCCTAGAGAAGTCCTCCTCCTTGAATAGGGCTGTGCCCGTGAGGTGTGAATTACCTAGAGAAGTTCCCCTCCTTGAATAGGGCTGTGCCCGTGAGGTGTGAATTACCTAGAGAAGTTCCCCTCCTTGAATAGGGCTATGCCCGTGAGGTGTGAATTACCTAGAGAAGTTCCCCTCCTTGAATAGGGCTATGCCCGTGAGGTTAGAATTACCTAAGAGAATTCTCTTTGAATAGGGCTAATGCCCGTGGAGGTGTGAATTAAACTTAGAGAAGTTCCCCCCTTGAATAGGCTATGCCCGTGAGGTGTGAATGACCTAAAGAAGTTCCCTCCTTGAATAGTGCTATGCCCGTGAGGTAGAAATTACCTAGAAAGTTTCCCTCCTTGAATAGGCTTATCCCGTTAGGTGTGAGTTAATTAGAGAAGTTTCCCTCCTTGAATATGGCTATGCGCCTGGGGCCCCCGGGGGGTTTTTTTTTTTTGAAGGGGGGGTTCTTTTGTGGGGGGGGGGGGGAATTACCTAGAGAGTTCCCCCCCTTGAAGTGGGGGCTACGTCCGTGAGGCTGTGATTACCTAGAGAAGTGTCGGCCTATTGAATAGGGCTATGCTCCGTTGAGGTGTAATTACCTAGAGAAGTTCCCTCCTTGAATAGGGCTATGTCCGTGAGATGTGAATTCCCTAGAGAAGTTCCCCTCCTTGAATAGGGCTATGCACGTGAGGTGTGAATTACCTAGAGAAGTTCCCTCCTTGAATAGGGCTATGCCCGTGGGTTGTGAATTAACCTAAGAAGTTCCGCTCCTGAAATAGGGCTAAGCCCGTGGGGTGTGAATTACCTAGAGAAGTTCCCCTCCTTGAATAGGGCTATGCCCGTGAGGTGTGAATTACCTAGAGAAGTTCCCCTCCTTGAATAGGGCTATGCCCGTGAGGTGTGAATTACCTAAGAAGTTTCCCTCCTTGAATAGGGCTATGCCGTGAGGTGTGAATCTACCCTAGAAATAGTTCCCTCATTGAAATTGCTATGCCCGTGGAGGTGGTGAATACCTAGAGAAGTTCCACTCCTTGAATAGGGCTATGCCCGTGAGGTGTGAATTACTTAGAGAAGTACCCCTGCCTTAAATAGGGCAATGCCCGTGAAGTGTAAATTACCTTAAGAAGTTCCCCTCCTTGAAAAATGCTATGCCCGTGAGAGGTGTGAATTCCCTAGAGAAGTTCCCATCCTTGAATAGGCTATGCCCGTGAGGTGTGAACTTAAATAGACAAGTTCCCCTCCTTGAATAGGGCTATGCCGTGAAACGGTGTGATTACCTAGAGAAGTACCCCTCCTTGAATAGGGCTATGGCCGTGAGTGTAATTACCTAGAGAAGTTCCCATCCTTGAATAGGGCCTTATGCCTTGAGGTGTGAAGTACCTAGAGAAGTTCCCCTCCTTGAATAGGGCTAATGCCGTGAGGTGTGAAATACCTAGAGAAGTTCTCTCCTCCTTGAAATGGGCTATGCCCGTGAGGTGGTGAATTACCTTAGAGAAGTTCCCTCCTTTGAATAGGCTGTGCCCGTGAGTTGTGTGAATTACCCTAGAGAAATTCACCCTCCTTGAATAGGGCTATGCCCATGAGGTGTATCCTAGAGAAGTTTCCCCTTCTTGAATAGTGGCTATCCTTGAGGTGGGATTACCTAGAGAGAGTTCCCTCCTTGAATAGGCTAATGCCCGTGAGGTGTGATTACCTAGAGAAGTTCCTCTCCTTGAATAGGGCTAGCCCGTGAGGGGTAGAATTTACCTAGAGAAGTTCCCCTCCTTGAATTTGGCTAGCCCGTAGGGTGTGAATTACCTAGAGAAGTTCCCCTCCTTGAATAGGGCTATGCCCGTTGGGATGTTTGAATTACCTAGAGAAGTCCCCTCCTTGATAGGGCTATGCCCGTGAGGTGTGAATTACCTAGAGAAGTTCCCCTCCTTGAATAGGGCTATGACCGTGAGGTGTGAATTACCTAGAGAAGTTCCCCTCCTTGAATAGGGCTATGCCCTTGAGGTGGGAATTACCTAGAGAAGTTCCCCTCCTTGAATAGGGCTATGCCAGTGAGGTGTGAATTACCTAGAGAAGTTCCCCTCCTTGAATAGGGCTATGCCCGTGAGGTGTGAATTACCTAGAGAAGTTCCCCTCCTCGAATAGGGACTGGCCGCGGGGGGGAGTGGAAAATACCTAGAGAATTCCCCTCTTTGAATAGGGCTATGCGCGTGATGTGAATTACCTAGAGAAGTTCCCCTCCTTGAATAGAGCTATGCCCGTGAGGTGTGAATTACCTAGAGAAGTTCCCCTCCTTTAATAGGGCTATGCCCGTGAGGTGTGAATTACCTAGAGAAGTTTCCCTCCTTGAATAAGGCTATGCCCGTGAGGTGTGAATTAGCTAGAGAATTTTCCCTCCTTGAATAGGGCTATGCCCGTGAGGTGTGAATTACCTAGAGAAGTTCCCCTCCTTGAATAGGGCTATAACCGTGAGGTGAATTACCTAGAGAAGTTCCCCTCCTTGAATAGGGCTTAGCCTTGAAGTGGGAATTACCTAGAGAAGTTCCCCTTCTTGAATAGGCCTCCCCCGTGAGGTGGGATTACCGGGAGAAGTTCCCCTCCTTGAATGGGCTACGCCGCGGGGTTGTGAATAACAAAGAGAAGTTCCCCCCCTTGAAGAGGGCTTAGCCCCGTGGGGGGTGAATTACTATAGAAAGTTCCCCCCCTTTAAAGGGGTGTCCCGTGGGGGGGGAATCACCTAGAGTAGTTTCTCTTCGGGTTTGGGGGACGCGGTGGGGGAATGAATTACCTAGAGAAGTTCCCCTCCTTGAATAGGGCTATGCCCGTGAGGTGTGAATTACCTAGAGAAGTTCCCCTCCTTGAATAGGGCTATGCCCGTGAGGTGTGAATTACCTAGAGAAGTTACACTCCTTGAATAGGGCTATGCCCGTGAGGTGTGAATTACCTAGAGAAGTTCCCCTCCTTGAATAGGGCTATGCCCGTGAGGTGTGAATTACCTAGAGAAGTTCCCCTCCTCGAATAGGGCTATGCCCGTGAGGAGTGAAATACCTAGAGAAGTTCCCCTCTTTGAATAGGGCTATGCCCGTGAGATGTGAATTACCTAGAGAAGTTCCCCTCCTTGAATAGAGCTATGCCCGTGAGGTGTGAATTACCTAGAGAAGTTCCCCTCCTTTAATAGGGCTATGCCCGTGAGGTGTGAATTACCAAGAGAAGTTTCCCTCCTTGAATAAGGCTATGCCCGTGAGGTGTGAATTAGCTAGAGAATTTTCCCTCCTTGAATAGGGCTATGCCCGTGAGATGTTAGTTTTATTAACCTTAGATAAGTCCCTCCTTGAATAGGGCTTAACCGTGAGGTGTGAATTACTAGAGAAGTTCCCCCTCCTTGAATAGGGTTATGCCCTTGAGGTGTGATTACCTAGAGAAAGTTCCCTCCTTGAATAGGGCTATGCCGGTGAGGTGTGACTTACCTAGAGAATTCCCTCCATTGAATAGGGCTATGCAGCCCATGAGTGTGAAAATTACTAGAGAAGCTCCCCTTCCTTGAATAGGGCTATTGCCCAAAAGGTGTGAATTACCTAGAGAAGTTCAACCTCATTGAATAGGGCTATGCCGTGAGGTGTGATTACCTAGAGAAGTTCCCTCCTTGAATGGGCTTTGCCCGTGAGGTGTGAATTACCTAGAGAAGTCCCCCTCCTTGAAGAGGGCTATGCCCGTGAGTATGAAATTTACCTATAGAAGTTCCCCTCCTTGAATAGGGCTATGCCCGTGAGGTGTGAATTACCTAGAGAAGTTCCCCTCCTTGAATAGGGCTATGCCCGTGAGGTGTGAATTACCTAGAGAAGTTCCCCTCCTTGAATAGGGCTATGCCCGTGAGGTGTGAATTACTAGAGAAGTTCCCCTCCTTGAATAGGGCTATGCCGTGAGGTGTGAATTACACTAGAGAGTCCCCTCCTTGAATAAGGCGCTTTGCCCATGAGGGTGTGAATTACTAGAGAATTGCCCGTGAGGTGTGAATTACCTAGAGAAGTTCCCCTCCTTGAATAGGGCTGTGCCCGTGAGGTGTAAATTAGGGCTATGCCCGTGAGGTGTGAATTACCTAGAGAAGTTCCCCTCCTTGAATAGGGCTATGCCCGTGAGGTGTGAATTATCGAGAAGTTCCCCCCCTTGATAGGGCTATGCTCCGCCGATGCGAGAGTGGGAATAAGTTCAGGCCTAGAGGAAGTTCCTTCCTTGAATAGGGCGTATGCCCGTGAGGTTGAATTACCTAGAGAAGTTCCCCTCCTTGAATAGGGCTATGCCCGTGAGGTGTGAATTACCTAGAGAAGTTCCCCTCCTTGAATAGGGCTATGCCCGTGAGGTGTGAATTACCTAGAGAAGTTCCCCTCCTTGAATAGGGCTATGCCCGTGAGGAGTGAAATACCTAGAGAAGTTCCCCTCTTTGAATAGGGCTATGCCCGTGAGGTGTGAATTACCTAGAGAAGTTCCCCTCCTTGAATAGAGCTATGCCCGTGAGGTGTGAATTACCTAGAGAAGTTCCCCTCCTTGAATAGGGCTAAGCCCGTGAGGTGTGAATTACCTAGAGAAGTTCTCCTCCTTGATCAGGGCTATGCCCGTGAGGTGTGAATTACCTAGAGAAGTTCCCCTCCTTGAAATAGGGCTATGCCCGTGAGGTGTGAATTAACCTAAAAAGTTCCCCCCCTTGAATAGGCTATGCCCGTGAGGTGTTGAATTACTAACGAGAAGTTCTCCTCCTTGAATGGGCTATGCCGTGAGGTGTGAATTACCTAGAGAAGTTCTCCTCCTTGAATAGGGCTATGCCCGTGAGGTGTGAATTACCTAGAGAAGTTCCCCTCCTTGAATAGGGCTATGCCCGTGAGGTGTGAATTACCTAGAGAAGTTCCCCTCCTTGAATAGGGCTATGCCCGTGAGGTGTGAATTACCCTAGAGAGTTCTTCTGCTCCTTGAATAGGGTAATGCCCGTGAGGTGTGAATTACCTAGAGAAGTTCTCCTTGAATAGGGCCTGTGCCGTGAGGTGTGAAAATTAACCTAAGAGAAGTCTCCCCTCCTTTGAAGGGGGTTGGTGGCGGGGGGTGTTAATTCCTTAGAGAATTCCCCTTCTTTAAGAGGGCTCTGCCCGTGAGGTGTGAATTTAACCTAGAGAAGTTTCCTCCTTGAATAGGGCTATCCCGTGAGGTGTGAATTAACTAGAGAAGTTTCCCCTCTTGAATAGGGCTATGCCGGGTGTGAATTACCTAAGAGTTCCCCTCCTTGAATAGGGGCTATGCCCGTGAGGTGTGAATTACCTAGAACAGTTCCCCTCCTTGAATAGTTCTATTGCCCGTGAGGTGTGAATTACTAGAGAAGTTTCCCTCCTTGAATAGGGCTTGCCCGTGAGGTGTGAGTTTATTAGAGAAAGTTCCTGCA
>JABUQX010023729.1:25000-35429 GCA_015478945.1 Trachelipus rathkii | reverse complement strand
AAAAGAGAGATACTTATTGATTATCTATTATTATTATATTAATTATTATTATTATTATTATTTATTAATTATTATTATATTATATATTATTATATTATTATTAATTATAATAATTAATAATAATATTATTATTATTATTATTATTATTATTTTTTATTATTATATTATTTATTATTATATTATTAATTTTATTATTAATTTATTGATATAATTCATGTCTGGTATGCAATTCGCATTACTATATTATTATTATGTATTATTATTATTATTATTATTATTATTAATTATTATTATTATTATATTATTAAATTATATTTTAATTATTATTATTATTATTATTATTATTATTTTATTATTATTTATTATTAATTATTATTATTATATTATTATTATTATTATTAATTATTATTATGTATTATTAGTAATTATTATTATTATTACCGTTTATTATTTTATTTTATTATATATAATTATGATATTTATTATTATTATTATTTAATGTATGTATTATTTTATTATTATTATTTATTATTATTATTATTAATTATTATTATTATTAATTTATTTATATTACCTTTTTATTTTTTATTTTATTAATTATTATTATTATTATTATTACTATTTATTAATTATTATTATTATTATTATTACTTATTATTATTATTATATTATTTATTATTAATATATTATTTATTTATTATTATATTATTAATTATTATTATATTATTATTATTTATTTTTATTATTATTTATTTATTATTATTATGTATTATTTATTATATTATTTTATATTATTATTATTTATTACTAGTTGTAGTGTAGTATAGTATAGTATATTGTATTATTATTTAATTTTATTATTATTATATTATTATATTAATCTATTATTATTATATTATTATTATTATATTAGTTATATTATTATTATTATTTATTTATATTACTTTATTATTATTATTATTATTATTATTATTAATTATTTATTATTATTATTATTTATTATTCATTATTATTAATTATTATTATTATTATTATTATATATTATTATTATTACGTATTTCAAAGTTTTCTCAATCTCCACGTAAATTGTAATTCAATGCATGCTTGTTATATATTTAATAATTAAGTATATAGTTACGAAATGTAAATTAATAATAATAATAATAATGAATAAGAATAATTATAATTATAATAATAATAAATAATAATAATAATTAATAATACAAGGTTGTCTGCAAAGTACTACGATATGCCTGGAAATATATGTATCCTAACCTGGTAAGGTTCATTTCTTAATCCTTTCAATAAATAGGACCCTTGGACCCTGGATCCCTTGGACCCTGAATCCCTTTGACCCTGGAACCCTTGCGACCTCTTGGATCCCTTGGGACCTTTGGACTTGACTCTGACGCCTTTGCTTCAATCACTTAGGAAAACGTGTTGGGCCGTTTGATAGAATACTTCTTTAATGCCTTCTGTTGAATGGTCCTCACTTTGTTGTTGGCGTTGCGCATTAGCTTGTCCTCGGCTTGTCGAAGCCGGGTGCCCTTTTCATTGGAGGAGATTCTAAGCTTCGGGAATAACTTTATTTAATAATAAAATAATAATAGATTATATAATAAAATAATAAAATAATAGATAGAACCAAGATAATGAAGATAATAATATAATAATATATAATAATAATAAATAATAATACCATAATAATAATAATAATACATAAATAATAGAAAATATAATAATAATGAATAATAATAATAATAATAATAATAATAATAATAATAATAATAATAATAATAATAATAATAATAATAATAATAATAATAATAATAATAATAATAACTATAATATATTAATATAATATAATAACAAGAGAATAATAATAATAATAAAATAATAGAAATAAGAAGAAGAAGAAAAGAAGAAGAAGAAGAAAGAAGAGAAGAAAGATAGAAGAAAGAAGAAGAAGAAGAAGAAGAAGAAGAAGTAAGAAGAAAAGGAAGAAGAAGAAGAAGAAGAAGAAGAAGAAGAAGAGAAGAAGAAGAGAGAAGAAGAAATTATTATTAAATGCCTTCCTTTACCATGAAATCTTTGATCAGAAGCGACGAAATGAGCCTGGGCGTCATCGTTATGGAGCTTCCAGTTTCGTGATGACCATGGATCCCTTCGTTTACGATGAGCTGCATCGCAGTGAAGACTGACGACGGGACCTCATCATAGTTTACTCTTTAATTCCTGTTTGTCCTTCATGTGAGTATTCGTGAGACACGATGCCACGGGAATCTGACGTAAACAATCAACATTAGCAGGATTTTTTTGCTCCTCACCTGTCTTACTTTCTGAGTCTCGCAAGGTTAAATGCTTCTAGTCTAATGTGATAGCTGAACTTTGGTTTCTGGTCGTAACCCAACACCCATGGTTCATCTTCCATATCAAGTTATTGAGGAACTCTGCAATCCCTGTTGACTGTTTCCATACATGTTCTTTTGCGAGACTCAAGTCGACTTCCTTTTTTTCTCTGCGAAAGCAAGTTTGACGACAAATTTAGTTGCCACCCCATCGTAATTCCTAATCATCCCGTAAATTTACTAAATACAAATCTTTTGGCTGATAACCAATTTCATCAGCAATTTCTCATTGTCATAAGAACCATCTATCATATCAAGGAACTAACATTCTCAAGCTTATGCATTCTGCTCGTTGACGGACTTCCTGATGAAATCATTCTTGGAGCGACATGTGGGCCATTTTTAAACGCGGTGTACTAGTATTTATTTGGGTAACCCCGTTGCATCATCACAAAGGTCTGGTGAATCTTTGCAAGTGTTTGTCCTGTCTGTTGTATCGCCAAGATCTGTCATCTTGCTGAATCAACAGTTCCTCAACTCGCTCAAAATCAAAAATTAAAGCGTTCAACACTACATACTAATTTTCGCTCAACAGCAATCTTCAGGGACTACGTGTCCGACTAAACTTTTAAAAAAACCTGAGGGCGCACAATGTTTCAGGTTCCATACATCTCACTTTCAGTGCTGATAACCTCAAGTATTGCTTTCGGTAGGAGAGAATCAGCATATATCTCTTTTCGAACAGACCTGGTAATTAATAATAAAATAATAATAATAATAATAAATAATAATAATAATAATTAATTAATATAATAATAAAATAATAATAGTTATAATAATAAGTAATAATAATAAATAAACATAATAATAATATCAATAATAATATAAAAATTAATATAAATAATAATAATTGTTCTAAATAATAAATAATAAAAAGTAATAATAATAAAGATTAACACTGCAAAAAAAAAAAAAAAAATTTGAAAATCTTTTATGTAAACAAAATTATTAGACTAATAATAATAATAATAATAATAATAATAATAAAATAATAATAATAATAATAATAATAATAATAATAACAATTAATAATAAAATATAATATAATTAATATAATATATATATAATAGCTTTTGTTCTAAAAATAATTAAATAAAAAAAAGAAAAAAAAAATTAACAACTGCAAAAAAAAAAAAAAAATTTGGAAAATCTTTATGTATAACAAAATAATAATAAGAAAATAATAAAGATAATAATAAAATAAATTAATTTAATAATAATAATAATAATAATAATAATAATAATAATAATCATCAATAATAATAATATAATAAAATAATAATAATCTTTGATAATTTCTTTTCGTATGACTAAATAATATATATATATATATATATATATATATATACATTATATATATATATATATATATATATTATATATATATATATATATTCTTATTTATAATATATTATATATGTGTATTATATATATATACTAATATAGTATATATATATATATATATACTATTATATTAGTAGTAGAGCGGTGATATCGCAGGCCGGAAGTTACAACGCGGAAGTAACAGTTCTTTTGACCGCGAAAGTCGACGCCCGGAGTAAATTTTTGCCCTTCGTACGAACGAAAAAAAACGAAGGTTTTTTCGTGAACAATAAAAAATGATAGAATTAATATAATGAAATATTAATAATATATTAACAAAAAATATATAAATAATAATCAATATGTTTTTTAATAATATGTTAAATAAAAATTTAAATTTTATAAATAAATAAAAAAATAACATCTTTGCAAAAAAAAAAAAAAAACAATAAATTAAAAATAAAAAAAAATAAAAAAAAATAAAAAAATAAAAAATAAAAAATAATATTATATATTAATAACTTTAGATATATATAATATATAGTATATATTATATATATATATATAAATATTATATATATATCAATATAAATATATATATATATATATATATAATATATATATATATATATATAATATCATATATTATAGTATATATATAATACTCTGCGTCCCCCGCACACACCCGTACCGTACCGCACCACACCGCACCGAACCTCACTTAGTAACGGATAGAAGAGTTTGCCACATGGTATCTCTCTCAAACACCCCCATAGGGGGTGACGTACCTCTGTGTCGTAGACGAGGTTACGTGGCCATGCACCCTATAGGGGGGTGCTAGCCACCAAACCTGAGATATTGACAAGAACAGACGAACCTTGTATAGCACCCCTCAAATAAGGTACCCACATCATATAGGGAGTTAAATAACCGTACACCCTATCAATGTGGGTCTCCAGCCCCCAAAACCTGAAATATTGACATATGAAGACGAAAGTGGTTATAACCCCTTCATATGATAGCGTACCACATCTATATGAGTTAAATAGTCGTACACTCTCCAAAGGGGGGTCTCCACACCTGAGGCGTCACAAATGTTCTCATACACTCTTACACTTCAGTGCCTGATAACCTCAAGTAATCTTTCTCGTAGGAGAGAATCAAGCCAGATATCTCTTTTCGGACAGACCCTGGTATAAATAATAATAATAATAATAATATAATAATAATAATAATAATAATAATAATAATAAATAATATATAATAATAATAATAAAGTAATAATAATAATAATAATAATAATAATCATATAATAATAATAATAATGAATAATAATAAAATAATATAAAAATAAATAAATAGAAAAGTAATGTAAAAAGATTAACAGCTGCAAAAAAAAAAAAAAAAATTTGGAAATCTTAATGTAAAACAAAATTATTCAGACTAAAATAAAATAATAATATAATAAGAATAATATTAATAATAATAATATAATAATAAAATATTAATAATAATAATAATAATAATAAATTAATAATTATTTAATAATAATATAGAAAAAAAAAATAACATAATAAAAAAAAGTATACTGAAAAAATAACAGACTAGCAAAAAAAAAAAATTTGGAAAGAAATCGACGTATATAAATATTAGACTGAATATTAATAATAATGAATATTTAATTAATAATAATTAATTAATAATAATAAATAATATAATAATTAATAATAATGATATATAATAATAATTATAATAATAATAATAATAATTAATCAATCAATCAATCAATACTTTTACGTTAATATATTATATACTATATTATATATATAATATATATATATAATATATAATATATATAATATATATATATATATATTATATATGTATATATATATATATATATATATATGATATATAACGATATATATATATAATATACTGCTGCGTACGCCCCGCACAGCACGTACCGTACGTCATCCGCTATCGCACCGCACCTCACTTGTAAACGGATAGAGTTTTGCCACATGGTATCCTCTCAAACTTGACACCGCCCATGAGGGGGTGACGAACCTTGTCGTAGACGAGGTTACGTGACCATCGCACCCTCATATCGGGGGTGCTTAGCCCCAACTCTGAGATTTGACATAGAAGACGAAACTTGTATACCCCTTCCTATAAGTACCACACATCATCATATGGATTAAATACGTACACCCCTCAAAGCGGGGTGTCCTCCCAGCCTCCCAATAACCTGAAATATTGACATAGAACGACGAAACTTGTAATACACCCTTCAAGAGTAATCCACATCATATATTGGAGTTTAAATAGTCGTACACTCCCAAAGGGGGTCTCCATCCCCCAAAACTGAAATATTGAACATAGAACGACGAAACTTGGTGTACACCCTTCATATAAGGTACCCGCATCATATATGGAGTTAAATAGCGTTACACCAGCCAAAGGGGGGGTTCCAGCCCCAAACCTAATAGTAACACTAGAAACGATGAAACCTTGGGTTAATACACCCTTATATAATGTACCCCCACAATCATACTAGTGGGGTTAAAACTAGCCGTTACACAACTCCCAAAGGGGGTCTCCGGCCCACCAAACCTGAAAATAGTAACGTAGAAACGATGAAACATGGTATTACAGTTCTCGATACTAGAAAAAAAATAAAAAAAAAAATAAAAAAAAAAAAAAAAAATTAAAATATTATAATTAAAAAAAAAAAAAAAAAATAAAAAATAAATAAAAAATTTTTTTTATTTTTATTCTTTTAAGTTTAAAAACACATTGACGTTACATACCCATGAAGCAGTAAATCAGTAAACAAAACTGTCCTCACATGCCCTCCTACCCTTTCCATGATCTATTGATCTTTAGATCTATTGATCTTTACTAAAATTGTCATGTGTTACATACCCTAAAGCAAGTAAATCAGTAAATCAGTAAATCAGTAAATTCAGTAAATCAAACTATACCTCCAGCCACCCTCCTACCCTTCCATGGTCTATCCTCCTATGATCTATTGATCTATTGAATGCGTATTGATTCAAGTATATTTGTAATAAAACTGTATGTTTTTTACAAACCCTAGAACCAGTAAATCAGTAAAGTTCAGTAAATCAACTGTCCTCCCCCGCACCCCATCCATAACCTATTGATCTATTGATCTATTGATCTATTGATTCAAGTCATATTTTGTATAACGTAACACAAAAACTTTTATTTTTTTTTTGTTTTGTTTCTTTAAACATTTTGTTTTTTACTAAAAATTTATTCTTTTTATGTTTATAACTTAAAAAAATTTGCATTTTACATACCCTAAAGCAGTAAATCAGTTAATCAAACCACCCACCCCACCCTCCTACCCTTCCATGATCTATTGATCTATTGATCTATGATCTATTGATAACATTTGATCTTTGATCTATTGATCTATTGATCTATTGACTTTGATTAGGTCAAATGTTTTTAATAAATTGTTATGTTTTACATACCCTAAGCAGTAAATCAGTAATCAGTTAATCAAACTGTCTTCCAGACACCCTCATACCCATCTAGATCTATTGATCTATTGATCTATTGATTCAAGTCATATTTTTATTAAAATTGTTATGTTTTACATACCCTAAAGCAGTAAATCAGTAAATCAGTTAATCAAACTGCCCTCCAGTCACCCTCATACCCATCTATGATCTATTGATCCATTGATTCAAGTCATATTTTTTATTAAAATTGTTATGTTTTACATACCCTAAAGCAGTAAATCAGTAAATCAGTAAATCAAACCACCCACCCTATCCTCCTACCGCATTTCGTGACTATTTGATCTATTGACTATTGATCTTTGATCTATTGATTCAAGTCATATTTTTTTATTAAAATTGTTATGTTTTACATACCCTAAAGCAGTAAATCAGTAAATCAGTAAATCAGTAAATCAGTAAAGCAGTAATCAGTAAAGCAAGTAAACAAGTAAATCAAGCAGTAAATCATTAAATCAAACTACCATCCCGCCACCCTGATTCCCATCAATTGATCTATTGATCTATTGATCTATTGATCTATTGATTCAAGTCATATTTTGTATAACATAACATAAAACTTTTATTTATTTTGTTTTGTTTTCTTTAAACATTTTGTTTTTACTAAAAAAATTATTCTTTTTATGTTTATAACTTAAAAAAATTTGCATTTTTCAACATACCTCTATAAGAGTAATCAGTACATCAGTTAATTCACCACACACTCTATCTCTCTTACCCATCATGAAAATCTATTGATCTATCTATCTTTTGACTAATTGATCCTATGATTTCAAGTCTATTTATAAGTGTCTTTTTGTATGAACACTGAATTTACTGATTAATGCTTTAGGACCAACTAAATTATACACTTATCTATGATATTTTAATTCAAAGAACTGTTTTTATGTCATGTTTGGATAAAACTTGTAATGTTTTGTTTTGTTTTTGTCTGTTAGTTTTGTATCTATGTTTAGCTTACTTTACTGTTGTTAGTGTGGAACTATTGTTGATGTTAGCTGATTATTCATGCTTAAGGTATGCTAGGTTTTGTTGTTGTACATATATCTTAGTTCAGTTCGTGATGTTAGGTTTTATTATTGGAAAACTTTCCTACGTTAGCATATATTCGGTGAATCAGTGTATAATAAGAACATTATTTTTATGTTAGTTCTTTCCCTCAAAATGATACTGCGAAATGACTTGAATCAATAGATCAATAATCGAAGATGACTCATGGAAAGGGCGGGAGGGTGGGGGGACTGGTTTGTTTACTGATTTTGACGGATTACTGCTTTAGGTAGTAAAACGCAAAAAAAAATTTAAGTTATAAACATAAATTGAAATAAAATTTTAATAAACAAAAATCTTTTAAACAGAATAAGCAAAAAAATTCAAATTTTTTAAAAAATATATAGGATTATTTTAAATACATAAAATAATAAACTAAATAAATAAATAAATATTACTAAATTAACAAATTATAAATTTAAGGTGTAATAGAAATTTTTAAGAAATTACATAATAAAAATTAATGTTTCTATTAAACATGTGAAAAATGTAAAATGTCTTCGCAGCGCGTTAGAAAATGTTACACATCTTCTTGACATCATAGAAATAGCAGTCATGTGATCAATAAGTTAGTACGATGATTGCCTGTCTAATGTATTAAGTAAAGTGTCATAATTATGTGGTGTGTGTGTGTTGTGTGGTGTGTGGTGTGTGTGTGGTGTGTGGTGTGTGGTAATGTTTAGTTTTTGTTAGTTCATTGACAATAAGACAACTTAAATAGATAGACTTGAATCAATGAGATCATAGATCAAAAGATCATAGATGGTCAGGAGGATGGATGGTAGGAGGATAGAGTGGGGGTTTGATAACTGATTTACTGATTTACTGCTAGGGTATGTAAAATGCAAATTTTTTGTTATAAAACATAAAAAGAATTAAATTTTTCGTAAAAACAATAATGTTAAAAGGAAACAAACATAATAAATATAAAAAGTTTTCTATGTTATGTTATACAAAATGTGAAATCAATAATTCAATAGATCAATAGATCAATAATCAATAGAATCCAATAGGATCATCGATGTAGGAAGGAAAGTGGTGGTTTGATTAACTGCTTTACTGATTACTGCTTTAGTAGTATGTAAAATGCAAATTTTTTTAAGTTATAAACATAGAAATAGAATAAATTTTTAGTAAAAACAAAATTGTTTTAAAGAAACGAAACAAATAAATAAAAGGTTTATGTTATGTTATAGCAAAATAGTGACATGATCAATAGATCTAATAATCAATAGATCGAATAGATCATGGAATGGGTAGGAGGGTGGCTGGAGGTTAGTTTGATTACTATTTACTGGTTTACTGATTTACGAATTTACTGCTTTACTGATTTATTCTTATTTATTTATTCTATTTACTGATTTACTGCTTTTAGGGTATGTAAAACATTCCAAATGTTATAAAAAAATATGACTTGAATCAATAGATCAAATTAGATCTAATAGTATCAATAGATCTAATTAGATCCACGAACAATGGTAGGAGGTGACTGGAAGGCAGTTTGATTAACTGTTTAACTGATTTACTGCTTTAGGGTATGTAAAATACATAAAAATTTAAATAAAAAATATGACTTGAAGTCAATGGATCAAATAGATCAATAATGGTATGAGGGTGACTGAGGGCAGTTTGGATTAACTGATTTACTGATTTAACTGCTTAGGGTATGTAAAACATCAATTTTAATAAAAAATATTGACTTGAATCAATAGATATGACGATTCAATAGATCAATAGATCAATTGATGGTATGCAGGGTGACTGGAGGGCTGTTTTGATTAACTGATTTACTGATTTACTGCTTTAGGGCTTGTAAAAAAATAACAATTTAATAAAAAAATATGACTTGAAATCCATAGTCTAATGGGTAGGAGGGTATGAAGAACAGTTTGATTAACTGATTTACTGATTTACTGCTTTAGGTTATGTAAAACATAAAAATTTTACAAAAATGACTAATCAAAAAGATCAATAGATCATAGATGGTCAAGATCAAAAGATCAATGGATCAATAGATCAATAGATCACTGGAATGTGGGGAGGGTGGGGTGGTGGTTTGATTAACTGATTACTGATTACTCGCTTAGGGTATGT
>JABUQX010023729.1:0-20000 GCA_015478945.1 Trachelipus rathkii | reverse complement strand
AGTATTGAAAGACAGAACTGACATATTTTTTTCTTCGTAATCCTTATTTTTTTTCAGTTGACACCACAACTCACGGGCTGAGCCCCATTCAACCAAACCAGTTTCGAAATTGGGTCTCTCGTTTTGATGTTACAGTGCTCTTCAACTGAGCTACCGGGTTGTAGAATTTATAACTAGAAAGACTAGAAATAGAGCTATGAACACTAGAACTAGAAAAACAAGTACTAGAACTAATAATAACTTTTTCTGAGGTGATATTTTAAGACTGAAGAATGTACAATCTCGCTTTAGGTTCTCATATTTTTACTATATAAAACCATTTTTATTTTGGGCTTCCTCCTTCAGTAAAGAAAAACTTTTGTTGCTTCAATAGTTTAAAAAGTAATTTAAATTTTTTTTGTTGTACTTTCTGAAAATCCAAACTTATGCTAACAAAATTTGGGGGGAGTTTCGGAAACGACTATTGCTAGTGTGTAAAAGGCATAAGGATGTAAACCTAATAATAATAATAATAATAATAATAATAATAATAATAATAATAATAATAATAATAATAATAATAATAATAATTTATTATTATTATTATTATTATTATTATTATTATTATTATTATTATTATTATTATTATTATTATTATTTATTATATTTTATTTTTTATTATTATATTACTATAATTAGTTTATTATTATTATTATTAATTATTATTATTATTATTATTATTATTATTATTAATTATTATTATTTTATTATTATTATTATTATTATTATTATTATTATATTTATTATTATAATATTATTATTATTATTTATCATGGATTAATATTATTATTATATATTATAAGAACATTGTTATGATTGATTGTTATAATTTTTAATTATTTATTATTAATTAATTTTTTTTTTTTTTAAATTTTTTTTTTTTTTTATTTTTTTTTTTTAAACATAAAATTTTGTTAGTAGTAGTAGTAGTAGTAGTAGTAGTAGGTATAGTAGTGTAGTAGTAGTAGTAATGTAGTAGTAGTAGGAGTAGTATTATTATTATTATTATTATTATTATTATTATTATTATTATTATTATTATTATTATTTATTATTATTATTATTATTATTATTATTTATTATTATTATTTATATATTCTTATATTATTGATTTAATATTTTATTATTATTATTTTATTATTATTATCATCTCTTATGAAATTTTTATTAGTATTATTCATTATTGCTAATTATCAAACTACTGTTTAATTTATTATATTATTATTATTAATAGCATTTTTCATGTTATTATTATTTAACTGGGAATCTGATTATCTTCTTTTTATTATTATTATTATATTATTATATTTATTATTAATTATTAAGTGTTCTTATTATTATATTATTATCATATTATTATTTTGTGCTTAGTATTATTATAATAATAATAATAATAATAATAATAATAATAATAATAATAATAATAATAATAATAATAGTAATAATAATAATAATACTAATAATAAATAAATAATTATAGATAATAATAAGAATAATAATAATAATAAGTAATAATAATAATAATAATAATAATTATTATTATTATTATTATTATTTATTATTATTTATTATTATTATTATTATTATTATTATTATTATTATTATTATTATTGTTATTGTTATTATTATTGTTATTATTATTATTATTACTATTAACTTTATTCTATGGATACCAAATCTTTCTCTGATAAAAAAATTAAAAAAAACAAATACCCAACCCAAAATAAATATTACTTGCCCAACAATATATGCCCACGAGTTCAAAGGGTATTTACCCGAGGGCGTAGCGTTGTATTTCTCTTCCTGTTTCTAGTTTATTATTATTATTATTATTATTATTATTATTATTATTATTATTATTATTATTATTATTATTATTATTATTATTATTATTTATTTTAATTGTTTAAAAACACTTTGCTTATTATTATTTTTTTAGTTCATTTAGAAATATTTTTAAATGAGATTTTGATAAATGGTTCAATAATAATTATTAGAACGTTAGAACATTAGAAATAAAGAGAGAGTTAGAAGCCGCATGGGCCTATCGAGACTGTCCCAGTCAACCTAATAGAACCAATTACCAAACATGCTCATGCAAATCCACAAAGCACCTTAGTGCTTGTTAATATCTTACATAGTATACACAAAGTCTACAACTAAAAGAAAAAAAACTATAGCTAAAGTACATGCTAACCACACTACAAGCTTTAACAACTTTATCAGAGTAACATACTATTAACCTAAACTACTGTAACTAAAAACCTGCCAATTTGGCTTAGTCAAAATATACTATATGATACCCAAACCATCCATATACCTATCCAATCCTTTCTTAAATGTTGCAATCGAGTCGCACTCAACTACCTACTGTGGCAAACCATTCCAAAAATTAACAACCCTATTACTGAATGAATGCTTTCTTATATACCAAGATGGCATGCCTTCTTAATTTTCTTACTGTTGTCCCCTTGTCTCCCTTCCGTGGTCTACTATGAACAATTTATGGTCTCCGTATTATCAATAAATGTAAATATTTTGTAGACTTGTATCATGTTCCCTCTGAGAAATCGCCTTTATACAGAAAACATTCCTAACTTCTGCTCTCCCATAGTTTCTTACCCAAACCCAGAGTCATCCTTGTTGCTCTACGTTGCACTCTCTCTCCAGCATATCTATGTCTTTCCTTAAATAAGGGGCCCAAACTTGTGCACAATACTCAAATACTATAATCTCTATTATACAGTTTACTTATAACTTCCTTGTCATGTAATCGGCATTGCGATCTTGAATCTTCATACATCCATCACTATTCCTTACTGAGGTAGCCACTTTGCTATCATCTGCAAACTTATAAACCTTACATTTAAGTCCCTGGTCTAAAACATTTATATATTATATATTATATATATATATACTTAGTATAATATATATATTATTATATAATAATATAGTATATATATATAATATATATATATAATATTCTATATATATAGTTATATATATATATATATATATATATATATACAGTATATATATATATATATATATATATATATTAAATACTATATAATATATATATATATATATAATATAATATACTATACTATACTTATATATATATAATAATAGTATATATATTATATATATAATATATATATATATATATATATATATATATATATATGGGGAACAGTAGTGACCCCAGCACTGAATCCTGTGGGACACCACTCTTCACTGTTTTCCATGGTGACTTACTGCCATTTAGTTGTAAACACTGTTTTTTAATTCCTAAATTCTCCTCAACTCTAACCTCATCCACCATACTTACATCGTTAGTTAATATTAAGTTTAATAGTGCATCGTGTCTTGTAGGTTCATGAACAGTTTGGGACAAAAAGTTGTCTAGTAAACAATTTATAAATGCAGAACTTCTATGATTCATATTAGACAAGGAATCCCATTGAATACCAGGAAAATTAAAATCACCCATTATAACTATATCTTTTTCCTTATTGTGGCATGTTGTCTCAATTTCTTTCACCATTTCCGCATCTAATTCTTGACTCTGGCCAGGAGGTCTAAAATGCTTATATTTATTATTTTATTGTACATAAGGATATCTAACCCACATAGTATTCAACATCATGATTAGTTTTAATGTCAGACGTTAACACAGATTAAATATTGCTTTTAACATAAAGCGCCACATCACCACCCTTCTTTCCTTGACGCTCGGTAGAAATTTTAAATGAATGAGTCAAAGGAGATTTTACTCTCCATCAGCGGATTTGAACATTGGACACCGCGTCGCAGCAGTAACAATGACCGGGAGCTCTATCCACTAAGCCATCCGCGTTCCCAAAAAAGAACGTTTCAAGCGTAGTTTTCCGTTTTTTTCATATTCCTGGAAGGAGTCTCTATGCAATTCTTCATTAACCCATGCTTCAGTTATGCAAATAATGTCTACATTCTCCTTTATGGTATAGACTAATTCAACTCATCTTTTATTTCTAAAGGCTTATGAAGCATGTTGTGTAGAAGCCATTTATATCGATAGGCTGTACTTTTATTGTTATCACTTTATTGAGCCGTAACGCTGTTTTATTTATCTACCACCTATTACAGTTACCATTTCATAATTATTCATAATTAAAAAATGTTAGCCTATCACCTCTTTACCTAGTTTTTTGATAGACAAGTCTCGAAACTGGTACTGAAAAGCTCAACACATTTACGACTCAAGTGAACTCTGTCTACTGCAAAAAGATCTTTGTCCAGAAATTCTTTCCACAAATCCAAAAACCTAATATTTTCTGAAAAACATAATATCCCAACCCTTTCATTTACACCTAAAGCCATACTCCCCATTACATGACCTGGCGACCTTAACACTAGGTAAAATCCAGAAATCATGCAACCTTCTTTATACTAGCTTTCATCTTCTGATCAACCTCTTATAATCTGCTATTAATTATTCTGGCTACTATGTCCTATGTCACTTATACCCACATGCACAATCACATTTGAATCTACATTTGTAAACTCAATCTCTCTATCTATCCTATCCACGATATCTCACTCACTCTGGCACCTGGATAACATATTCTCAATCGTTTCCTTCTATCCGTATTTTGGAAAGTCATATCTTGGTATCGTATCATAGTCTCCAATTAGCAAGGCCTCAGCCTTTCCTTTAGAAAACCCAACATTGCCATTGGCCCTCTCTGATCCATCCCCATCTGAAAGACAGTCAAACCTGTTACTGCAGGTCACAGTCTGACTGACTTTCGAGATCCTAATCTTGTTATTTCTATTATCTACCATTATTATTATTATTATATAGCAGATCTATTAACTACTACTTTAGCTTTTTCCCTCTCATCTTCCTGCCTACTTGAATTACTAGTCCTCTCTACTCCTGTATCCCACTCCCTCCTCGCATCGACATCCCTACAAACTTTTATCCTAACATTTCCCTCCTTTCTGAACTCAAATACTAAATCATTCAATTCATTCACATTTTCACTCAGCCTTGCAATCTCCTTACTTAACAGCTCATTCTCTGCATTCAAAATATAAACAGGGCAGCTATTCACATATTCACCTCTCACAGTCCCACAACTATCACACAGAGCATACATACTTTAAATTAAAAATAATAATAATAATAATAATAATAATAATAATAATAATAATAATAATAATAATAATAATAATAATAATAATAATAATAATAATAATAATAATAATAATAATAATAATAATTAATAATAATTTCAGCTATTACTACTACTACGACAAATAATAATAATAATAATAATAATATAATAATAATAATAATAATAATAATAATAATAATAATAATAATAATAATAATAATAAAGAATATTAAAACGAATAAATATTTACAACCTTCAGAACTTCTTCAAATTTTCGCATCGAAATTTTCTCGCAATCACTCTACTTAACTCAGCCCCTCCCCCACCCAATACCCCCCTTCCCCCTCCTCCATCAAACTCTCCCCCCCCACTCTCCCGATATCCCCACCCCCAATCTGATTTTTTTGGTTTGTTAGTTTGTTTGTTAAAAGAAATATTTTAATTTCCATTTGACGAATATTATATTTTCTGTCATTGATTAATAATAATAATAATAATAATAATAATAATAATAATAATAATAATAATAATAATAATAATAATAATAATAATAAGATAATAATAATAATAATAATAATAATAATAATAATAATAATAAATTATAGATTCTCTACAGCTGGTACTAAAAACTACTACACTACTAATAATAATAATAATAATAATAATAATAAAAATAAAAATAATTAATAATAATAATAATAATAATAATAATAATAATAATAATCTTCAATATCAAAAATAAATAAAAAATAATTATATTATTATTATTATTATTAATTATTAAATATTATATTATTATTATTATTATATTTATATTATTATATTATTTTAATAATATTATTATTATTATATTATATTATTATTATTATTATTATTATTATTATTATTATTATTATTATTATTATTATTATTATTATTATTATTATCATTATTATTTATTAATTATTATAATATTATTAATATTATATTATTATTATTATTATTATTATTATTATATAAGAAGCATTTCTAATACTAAAATTATTTCTTCTACCTACTAGTACTACTACTATCACTACTACTCACTAACACTACTACTACTACTACTACTACTACCAATAAAATAATAATAATACATAATAATATATAATAATAATAATAATAATAATATAATAATAATAATAATAATAAAGAGCAAGCAAAAAAACCATATCCTATATTCATTATATTATTTTTCTTCCTTATTAGACCGTTATTTTTATTATTATATTATTATTATTATTTATTATTATATATATATTATTATTTATATTACATATTATTATTATTTTATTATACTTACTCATATATTATTATTATTATTATATATTATTATTATTATTATTATTATTATTATTATTATTATTATTATTATTATTATTATATATTATTATTAAATACAAAATTTCAACAACCTTTAAAACTTACCTTTTGAATAATTACATCTCGTTATATATTCGTAATAATCACCTTTTGTTCTAAAATTTACTAAGTAATATATAATAATAATAATAATAATAATAATAATAATAATAATAATAATAATAGATGAATAAAATAATAAAATAATAATAATAAATCAATAATAATATTATAAATAAAAATACGATAAATAATAATTTTAGTAATTATATTTACCAAATAATAACAGAAAAAAAAATATATCAAAAACAACAATCTATCAATCAAAACCAATAACTGAAAATTATATAAAATAGGTGTAAATAAATTTGATTTGACATAACCTTTAAAAAACTTATATAAATTGCTAATGTTAATTTTAAATTTGATTTTAATCTAAAAAACTCCTGCAGTTTAATATTAAAAATAACTGAAATAGAAGTAAAACTACTTTATATCACATACCAAAATATTGTACGCGGTACTTGATTATAATTTCGTCATAACTACTTCATATGATAACAGTACATCCCCAATATATACTTTACATCGAAACGCAATGCTATGAATTTGTTTATATCAAAGTATGTATTGCTAAAATTTGAAATTAATACATTAAAATAATCACCCATAAGACATTCAGAATTATATTCCCCTTTTAATATTTTACTTACTTACTTGATTAATAATGAGGAAAATTAAGTAAAAATTTATATTATTATCATAGTAATACCTTTTTTCCTACTCTCTTTATTATACAAGTTAATTTTATTGACCATAATTTAATAATTTATACCGTGATTATATGTTTTAAAACGACCCCAATTCCTCTTGAAGCTTTTAACGTTAATTAAATTCAGCATAAATACAATCTTCCGCTGTATTCTGTCTACCTATTGCACTAGTAATTGCAGAGTTTGACCGAACCAGCTTTTTCTCAAAAAGTATAAGAGATATTGGCTTCAAACTTGGATGAATCTATATATGGATAATCTCGAATCCGTGTAAATTTCAAGTCTGTAGGATTTATATAGAGGGGGGTCACCCCCGAGGGTGGCCGCCGATATTGCGCTTACGCCTTTGTTGATTATCTGCGCGTGAAGTTTAGGCCTAACGAGCGTTTGGGCGACCGACCATTTGGAGGTCAAACAGACCGAAAGTCTGTTTGACCGACAGACACAGAACAGAGCGCGCGTGCGCATACACAAATAACATTATTATATTATTATTATTAGGTCGAAGAAGTGATCCCCAAAGGGGATCACTGAGTAGTGTTTTAAACCCTTCTGCGTTCCCTGATCGGCGGCGAGTCCGGCACCGCACGCGCAGCGCACCGCGCCGCCACCGCGCCGCCGGCGCCGCATATATCTATATAATTAGAGTATCTATCGTGATAAAAATATTGGAGTGGCTGTTAGAATAGTGAGGTAACCTCAATGATCAAAAGTTTACGTCTCCATGGGTCCCCCCGAAGGGGGACCCATCCCCATAAAAATTAAATATGATCGTATTGAAAGCTAAATTTGGTGAGAGGATCAGAGTTGACGTTTTAGACAAGACATGGTGTATTGGAACTGAGAAAGGTTGGATCCGGCACCGGTTGCTGGAGCCACTGCGGTGGCGAGTTAATAACCATTCGTATAACAACAATGTTATCTCTATATATGTTATTGGATCTGTAGATTCCGAAAATAATATGGTTTCAAAACCATCAAGAAAAAAAAAAAAAAAAAAAAAAAAAAAAAAAAATTAAATAAATAAAATAAATAAATAAAATTGCTTATTCTTTTTATGTTATAACTTACAAAATTTACGTTTTACATACCTTAAAGCAAGTAAATCAGTAAATCAAAACACCATCCATCTACCTTCCTTCACCCTCCTGTCCAAGTTGTGAATCTACTGTCTATTGATTTTAAGGTCAAATTTTACTAAAATTTTCGTGTTTTACATACCTAAGGCAGTAAATCACTAAATCAACACCATCCAGCCTGCATCCTACCTCCCTCTTGACCAGTCGTGATCTATTTATCTATTGATTAAGGTCACATTTTGAGTATCACATCGGCTCAAACATAACCATAAAATCAATATAAAAGAAGATCAATCAAAATATGTCAACGTAACAAAGTTTCAACATTAATAAAAACTTACTTAAGCATCAATCTGAATCACGGAATTATAACTCACAAACGACAAAACCTACACATCTTAAACAGGAATAACGGTTAACGTCAACAAAGTTCTACACTTAACAACAGTAAATAAAACTAGCCATAACATCCAAAGACTACCATATTCACATTGTCAAGCATATCTACTAACATATGTATCGTTTACCTTTACACATGCCACAGTAACATTTAACAAAAATTTATCACAACATTGATTAATTATCATACTGATCAACAATATACTCTAACAAAAAGGTCCTCATCATATAAAGCTAACATGAACGTTAACAGAACTAAGAAAATAATGTACAAAGACAAACCTGAACACATCTTAAGCCAAGAATAACAGTCAAACATTAACAAAGTTCCAAACTTAACAAACAGTAAAAGAACTAACATAGCACACAAAAAACGTAACCTATTCTTACTTTTCAAGCAATCTCTATAATTACGTTAACCGACCCTGGACAACTGTAACATTCACAATTAATTAAAGCTTACTTGAGCATCATCTGAACTATGAATATAAACCACCAACGACAAACCTAACACATCTTAAAACATGAAATAAACAGTCAACGTTAACAAAGTTTCACCCTCAACTACAGTAAAGTAACTAACATAACATCCAAAAAACGTAACTTATTCACACTTGGTCAAGCCTGTCTCTAAACATAACAATGTTAATCGTGCAATGACACAGTAACATTTAGCAAATTTACCATAACCTTGCGTAATTATCATACAGACCAACGAAAGTATGCTAACGTAACAAAGTTTTCACATTAAGAATGCCACCGTAACATGACCAGAACTAAGAATATAGTATATTACGCAAGCCTGACACATCTTAAGCAAGAATAAACTGCTAACATTAACAAAATTCAATACTTACAGTAAAAGAGTCAATAAAGCGAACATAAACGGGAAGAAAAACAAGTTTTCATTTTTATACATATAATTATCATTGAAAAGATAATTAAATACATAAAAACATATAAAATACAATAAAAACATAGTTATTTAAAATATTAATCATCTTAATCAAACATAGATCAAATTGGTACGTCTATATATCTCTCTAAAGATTCAACACCCTTTGAAAGATGGTAAGTATAAATCTGCAGCGACTAAACCATTTTTCGGCATATTTTAATTCAGCAGCACTCATTCTCTCATACAAGAGAGAAGTAAACTCTTCCAGGCTGATAGTTATTAAAGCATTCCTGTAACTGCAATATACGGGAAACCACATGTTTCGTTGTAAATATCATAGATTACACCATGTGCTATAAGTATTAAGTCCTCAGTATGTCAACATCGTTAAGATGTTATGTTAATTCGTTTTTTATTTTAAGCAATGCTTTTAATTATTTTCATGTCAACTTGAAACCTATACATGTGCGATAGAAGGTCACACAATCGATGGGTTCCAGTAGTGACGTTACATCAAGGGTTTAATATTGTCACACGACGAAAACAACAACGTCTATTCTACTAGAACCACTTATGTTGTCTTCCCAGTTAGATATTTCACTTAAACGTTGATCTTTCGGATAACAAACACTTATCCTCTACCCATGCACAGCGATGTCGATAATCTTGATGAATCCATCAGCACAAACGAATAAAGTTCTATTATTTGCATTTTGGCAGAAATACAAGCAACGTAACGACTGCCATTTGGTTTACGATTAAAATATAAATGACACATCATTGGGTATAACGAAGCTCCTCGTGATGATATCAACAACAGGTAGAGATGCGGAGAGATGTCATCGTACCAGTACAACAAAAAATGTCCTACTGACGAAAATCGTATGCGTAAACAACCCTGTATAGGTAATGAGATTCCTTTCTTTCAGCCAATCAGAAGAAAGTAAACAAGAATACAAACGCCACAAACGAACCGACATCAGTTCAAAAGGCGTTTATATTATTCTCGCTAGGACAAACAACAAGAATAAACAAACAACAACAACAACAACAACAACAGCAACAAACAACAACAGCAACCAATAAACATAGTACAAAAAAGTTCTTTAATACCAACCAATGAATATTATGCTAAACTAACATGTTTTCCACATTTAATAAAACTAAATAGCATTACAGAACTAAGAATAGATTTACAATTAACAAAATAACAACCTTACGCTAAAGAAACAACTAACATTAACAAAGTTCCCACTTACTTAACAGCGGTAAAGTACCTAGCACAACATACAAAACGTAACCTATTCACTTCGTATTTCAAACATATCTAACATATCAATGTTAAATTTAATTAACATCGGATTTACGTAGCATTTAGAGGATTCATACAAAACATTTAAACAATGTAAAACCTGGAAATTTTTAGTCTTATCTCCTTTTTAGACTACACCCCTCCTTTCAGAAAATTTCATAGAAACAGGAAAATGATTTTATGCTTTATCCATTTTGCAAATATGCAATACCTATTATATTATTTAAACAAAACTGGTAGTCGACAACGTGCATCATACAGGGTGTTTCGCAGCACTGTATAGAATTAGAACTGAGTTATTATATATAAATCATAGCTACTCCGTTGCGTATTCTTAATCAAGAGCTCTTACGATCAACTTTAAGACACATTTCGTTAGATCCTGTTGTATCATATCGAGTTTTTTTTTTTTTTAAATCAAATATTTGTTTTGCTTCGCCCTATTCTTTTTTTTATTATTTAATATATATTCTATTTGGCCGTTTACACCTGAATTCATCAGGCAATAATTAATGACACAAATAATTAAATACATAATACCAATAAGAAAGAGAAAAATGATATATCCCCGAGTCTAAAAAAAGTGATCTTTTCCCAGAAAACTGCTAATATACAACCATACATTTGATTGACTATTTATTCCAGGCTAGTCCTTCGAGAATGAATCCCCCTGATAAGAAGAGAAAGACCACTGACTTCATTCACAACCATTTCAAACGATGATGATCTTGAAGCATCATTCGAAATGGTTGTTAATGAAGTCATTGATACTATACAACTAACATATGATGGATTCGTAATGAGGGTTGGAATCAATTTCACTTTGGCGATGATCAGTCACCTGACCGAAAATATTATGTAAATATCAGTTACAGGATATATTAGACAATATAGCGGTGAAAGAGATGACGAGCCGCTTTTACATCATTACCTTTTCCTTTAGCTATCATGAACACGGTACATGATTGGTAAAAAGGTAATGACTGTAAAAGCGATGCATTCGAGCCCCAAAATCTAAGTTTCAAACATCGTTACATTAGTAAATTCATCTAGAGAAAGATGCTGTAGGCTGTGCTTTCAAAGCTGTTTGTTTAGGAAAATAACTCATGATATCATAACAGCAACTAAAATATAATGTACAAAGCAAAACCTAAACATACCCCTATGAATAATCAAGCTAACATCCTGAAATCCCCTACTTATCAAAGGTAAGTAGCTAATAGTCATACAATACTCGATATGCTCCCACTTTTCCTCGCATATCAGCAACAGGTAAAGTCGTATCATCTAACAAATCCCTTAACAAAGTGACCAATCTATCAAAGATACCAACATCTTGAACTATGAATTAACACTATCTTCAACAAAGTGTCATTCGTTTTGAGTATAAAACCAAAAATTTTATTAAACATAGAACATAGAAAAATCTAGCAAACCTAACATTACTCAACAAAAACTAAACCAGGCTCAGTTTCTAACATATCATCGTCAGTTAACCCTAGGAACGGTTCGTCAATTTTTTGACAATGACGGGTTCGTTGGGGTAAAAATGACCCACCTAATAAATCTTCGTTTAGCATAGACCAAGATCATATTTTTATGCGAATTATATTATTTTTTGAAAATTTAGCCAATTTCCTATAAAATTAAAACTCAAGTTTGAAGTTTAACATGTGCTGAATAAAAAAAAAACTGCGATATAAAAATTTTACTTAAAAAATATACATTTACTCTTTAAAAATTTTAAAAAAATTGTAACCTTTAATTTTTTCTCTTTTCTAAACATTACTCATATCCTTATACATTGAATTTTGATATGCTGCAATTCCCATCCCAATAGGTTGCTTAGAAACCTGTTAGGTAGGTAATTGAAATTACGCCTTTTTTCAAACCCCTTATTTTGGTCATATTTTATATATATATGGGTCAAAATGAACCCACGCTCTTAAATCTTCGTTTAGCAAAAACCAAGGTCATTTTTTCATGCCAATTATATTATTTTTTGAAAATTTAGACAATTTCCTATAAAATTAAAACTATAACTTGACTATATACCTATAGCTATAACATAACATTCATCATCAAATTCAAAGTGCTATACCTTTGCTTAGTCATTACCTTTTTTTTACTATATAATAGAAAAGCTGTAGAAAGAAAAAACTTAGGAGACCAAAAAAATACACATATAATATTAATATTATATATATAGTATATAATATATATATATATATATATATATAATATATATATATATATATATATAAATATATAATATATATTATATATATATATTATAAAAATAGTATATATATATATATATAATACTATAGATATATATATATATAATATATATATATATATATATAATATATATATTATATATTTAAAAAAAAAAAAATATATATATATATATATTATATATATATATATATATATAATATATAATATATATAATATAGTATATAAATATATAATATATATAATATATATATATTTTATAAATATTATAATATATTATATATATATATAATATATAATTACTATATATATTATATATATACTATATATATATATATTAATATATAATATTAATTATATATATATTAATACAATATATAATATATAATATATATATATATATATATACATATTATTTATAATATATATATATATAATATAATATATAATATATATATATAATATATAATATATATATATATATATAAATATATATATATATATATATAATATATATAATTATATTTATATATCACTTTAAAACAGTTGAATGTCACCATTATTATATATATAAAATAGTATATATATATATATATATATAATAATAATATATATATATATATTATAATATATATTATAATATATATATAATATAGTATATATATATATTATATAATAAAATTATATATATATATAATCTATATATATATATATATATAATATATATATATAATATATATATAATATATAAGTATATATATATAATATATATATAAATATATTATATATATATGTATTTCTCTAACGTTTTATACGTAAATGGGTTCCTCAGTTCAATTTTACCCACATAGGCTTATATTTCAAAAACTATAACAAGCACCACAGCGAACAGTCCACCCTCTTCAAAAGCTTCAAAAGCACTGCTATAAAATAATCAGATGATGAATTACCACGCCCACAATTTAATAACCAATCAAAAACGTGTTGAGACAAAGCACTCGCAAAAATACACCATCCGAACCCCATCTAGGTTAACACGTAATAGCTTACAAAAACTCATCATTTCTCTAAAAACATTGTTATTTTCCCACATTTCATAGTAATATTTACATAACGGCCCAACTTACGAATAAACAGTTTCTTAACCAAAGATCTTTTAGCCCAACCTTAGTTCTTAAGGCTGGTCAAGGGGGATGCCGCCCCTTGAAAGGTGTGAAATCCTGCGAGGGGGATCACCCGAAGGGGTGTAAGCGGTTACCCTCCGAAGGAGGGGTAAGGCCTCAGCCTTCGGGCTGAGGCCCAAAGCCCGTTACACCCCTTCGCGTGATCCCCCTCGCAGGATCCACACCCTTTCAAGCGCATCCCCCCGGATTCTCTGAAGTAAATGTGTTGCTTTAATTACTCTGGTTAATGAAAAACTGTTTATCGTAAGTTAGGTACGCTATTTAAATATTACTATGACAAGTAAAATAACTACGATTTTTTACAGAAATGATGAGTTTTTTAAGATGATACCGGTTAACTGACGAATATGTTAGAAACGAGCCAGGTAAGTTTTTGAGTAATGTATTGCCCTAGAATTTTCCTAATGTCTATTTTTATCATACTTCAATTGATTTATACTCAAAACGAATGAACACTTTTGAAGATAGTGTTAATTATAGTTCAAGTTGTATCTTTGATAGATGGTCACTTGTAAGGATTTTGTTAGATGATACGACTTAACCTGTTGCTAGAATGCGAGAAAAGTGGAGCATATTCGATATGTATGACCTATTAGCTACTTACCTTTGAATAAATAGGGGATTTCAGATGTTTAGCTGATATCATACGCGGAGTATGTAGGTTTGCCTTGTACATTATATCTAGTTGCTGTTATCATGATCATGAGTTATTTTTCCTAAACGAACAACAGCTTTTGAAAGCCACAGCCTACAGCATCTTTCTCTAGATGAACTTTACTAATGTAACGATGTTTGAAACTAAGATTTTGGGGTTCGAATGCATCGCTTTTACAGTCATTACCTTTTCCTTTACCAATCATGTACCGTGTTCATGATAGCTAAAGGAAAAGGTAATGACCCTTCCAAGCGTCTCATCATCTCTTTCACCCCTATATTGTCTAATATATCCCTGTAACTGATGTTTAACCATAGTATTTCGCGTCAGTGACTGATCATTCGCCAAAAAGTGAAAATGATTCCAAACCCTCATACGATTCCATCATAGTCTAAGTCTTTAATATAGTATCATGACTTCATTAACAAACCATATCGAAAAATATGCTCAAGAATCATCATCTTCGAAGATGGTTGTTGAATGAAGTCAGTGCTTCTCTTCTAACACGAGCATTCGCGAAGGACTAGCCTGAATAAAATAGTCAATCAAATGATGTTATATTCAGCACGTTCTGGAAAAAAAGAATCACTTTTTTTTAACATGGCATAATAAATCATTTCTCTCTATCTTAATTTATAATGTATTTAATTACTTACGTGTCATAATTATTGACGCAGATGTGTATACAATGTTATTTTTAAATGAGAATAAAATTAAATAAAAAAAAAAAATATTACTTTGCGCCTCATTTATTGCATCGACGATACAATAATTTGGATAATGAACAACAGGGTCTAACGAAGATGTGTCTTAAAGGTTATCATAAAGCTCATTGATTAAGAAACCCACGAGTAGCCACATGATTTATATATAACTCAGCTCTCTAAATCGATAACAGTCTGCCAAATCACCTCGATAATGCACCCCCCCCCCCCGTTTTGTCCACCTACCAGTTGTTTAATAAAATAATAGGTATGCATCACTTTTTATGCAAATGGTGTTAAGTTCTAAATCCATTGCATGTTTCAAATTGACATTTTCGAAAGAGGTAGATCTAAAAAAAGAGATAAGCCCCTAAAAATATTCCAGTTTTACTATGTTTAATGTTTGTATGATACTCTAAATCTACGTAGAATCCGAGTTAATGTAAAAATTAACATGAATTTCAAGAGAATGTTGAAAAAAAGTGCACATAGGTTATTCTTTGTATGCTTGCTTACTGTACTTTACCGCCGTAAGTGTGAAACTTTGTTAAGGTTAACAGTTTATTCGGCTAAGGTGTTAGATTTGTATTGTACAATATATTCTTAGTTCTGGTAATCCTATGTTAGCTTTAATGTGAAAACAATGGTACGTTAGCATATATTCATTGAGTGGTAATAAAAACTTTATTCTTTACTATTTATTGCTGTGTTGTTGTGCTGTTGTGTTTTGTTTGTTGTGTTTGTTATTGTTGGTTTCTAGCGAGAATAATATACCCTTTTAACTGCATATGGTCCGTTTGGCGTGATTTGTTTATTCTTCTGATGGCTAAAAGAAAGAACTCATTAACCTGAATAAGGTTTTACGCTGTACGAATTCCTTCAGTAGACATTTTTTCGCTTACCGCGTACGATGACATCTCCCGCTCTCTACACCTTTGTGATATCATCACGAGGAGCTTCGTTATACCCAATGATGTGTCATTTATATTTAATCTTAAACCGAATGGCGACTACGTTGCTTGTATTTCTGCCAAAGGGTCAAATAATAGACCTCTTATTCGTTTGTCTGATGATTCATCAAATTATCACATCGCTGCTGCAATGGTTAGAGGTAAGTGTTTGTATCGAAAAGATCAACGTTTAGGTTGAAATATCTAAACTGGGAAGACAACATAAGTGGTTCTAATAGAATAGAGGTCGTTAGTGTTTCGTCGTGGACAATATTAAAACCCTTTATTTACGTCCTACTGAAACCCATCGATGTTTAACCTTTCTATCGCCACATGTATAGTTCACAGTCGAACACCTGAAAATATTCAGCTAGCTTAAATAAAAAACGAATTAACATCACATCTTAACGATGACAACTTGAGACTAATACGATTATAAGCACATGGTGTAATCTATGATATTTACACCCAAACATGTGGTTTCCCGTATAAGTGCAGTATACAGAATCTTTAATAACTGATCAGCCTGGAAGAGTACTCCTCTGTATGAAGAATGAGTGCGCTTAATCAAAATATTGCCGAAAAAAATGTTTAGTACCGCTGGAACTTACTTACATCCTTTCAAAGGGGTTGAATCTCTGGAGAGATATATAGAAAAACTTACCCAACTGAATCCTATTTCTCTAAGATGAATTAATATATTTAAAATAACTTAGTTTAGTATATATGTTTTTAGTATTTATAATTAACCCACTTTCAATAAAACACTCATTTTATTTATAAAAAAATGAAAAAACTTGTTTACTCCCGCTTATGTTCGCTTTATTGACTCTTTTACTGTATAATTTAACTTGTGAATGTTAAGCAGAGTTTATTCTTGCTTAAGATGTGTCAAGCTTGTCGTAATATACTATATTCTTAGTTCTGGTCATGTTACGGATGGCTTTCTTAATGTGAAAATACCTTTTGTTACGTTTAGCATACTTTCATGTCTGTATGATAATTACGCAAGTTATCGTAAATTTTGCTAATATGTTACTGTGTCATGCACGAATTAACATTTTAGTTAGAGACATCTTGACCAAGGAAAAGTTACTTTTTTGATTGATTTAGTTACTTTACTGCTAGTTGAGGATGAAACTTGTAACGTTGACATGTTTATTCCTGTTAAATGTGTTAGTTTCGTTGGAGTTATATTCTATTAGTTCAGATATGCTAAGTAAGCTTTATTAATTGATGTTACAGTGTCAGGGTACGGTTAACGTTTTTAATATGATAAGAGATATGCTGAAAAGTAAAATAGGTTACTTTTGTGTCCGGTATTAACTTTACTGTTGTTAAGTTGGAACTTTGTTATGTTGATGCTATTCTTGCTTAAGAGTGTAGGTTTGTCTTGAATACAGTTATTCTTAGTTCAGTTACGTCAATTCTAGCCTTTATTAGAGGAAACCTATAGTTAGTATATTCGTTGATCCAGTATATAATAATTCAAGATTGTGATAAATTTTTTTAAAGTTACTTGTGGCAGGTAAGGTTAAACGATAATATTTAGAATAGCTGTACAAAGTGGAATATGTACGTCTTTGGATGTTATGCAGTTTACGTTTACGTTGTTAAATGTAAGAACTTTGTTGAGCGTTAACCGTTTATTCCTGTAAATTTCATTTGTCTTGTGAGATTATAGTCGTAAAATTTCCAAGATGTTTATTTGGCTAAAAGTTTTTTAAGTTTTATTAATGTAAAACTTTGTTACGTTGACATATATTGATTGATGTCTGTATAAAGAACTTTATTTATGTTTATCCGAAAATGATACTCAAAATGTGACCTTTAATACAAGATCAATAGAGATCACAGAATGTCAAGCAGGAGTAATGCAGGCTGGGATGATGTTTGATTTAGTATTTAACTGCTTTAAGGTAGTAAAACACAAAATTTTTAGTAAAAATTACCTAATCAATAGATCAATAGATCACATAGCGGACGGAGGGTGAAAGAAGGTAGAGGATGTGTTTGATTTACGAGTTTACTGCTTTAGGTATGTAAATCACTAAATTTGAATAACAAACAAAAAAAGATAAAATTTTATACAATTATTTTATTTAATTTTTTTTTTTTTTTTTTTTTTTTTTTCTTTTTTTTTTTTTCATTATGGTTCATGAAACCATATATTTTCGAAATCTACAACCAATAACATATATAAAACATCTACATTGTTGTATACGAATGTATTAACTCGGCACCCAGTGCTCCAAGCACCGTGCCGATCAACTTCTCATATTCCAAACCAGTTTCTAGAACTCAACCTGATCATCCACAAATTTCAGCTTATACGATCAATATTTAATTTTTAAATGGGGGATCGGGTCCCCCCTCGGGGGACCCAGGAGACGTAACTTTGATAATGAGGTTACCTCCCTATCTAACACCACTCCAAATTTTATCACGATACATAACTTCTAACTTATTAATTATATGACGAGCCTGCGGGTTACGGTCCGTGCGGTTGCGGTCGGTGCGGACTCGAGTCGCTGAAGACACAGCAGAAGGGTTTAAAAAAAACAACTCAGAAGTGATCCCCTTTGGGGATCTATGATATATAAAATTAATAAATAATGTGTTCCCCGTGATGCGCACGCGCGCTCTGTCTGTGTCTGTCGGTCAAACATACCTTCGTCTGTTGACCTCCAAATGTCGGTCCCCAAACGCTCGTATAGCCTAAACTCACCGCGCAGACAAATCAACAAAGCGTAAGCGCAATATCGGTGACCACCCTCTATATACATCCTCACAGACTTGAAAATTTACACGATCAGCTTATCCCAATATAGATATATTCCAAGTTTAAGCAAATATCCTTATACTTTTTGAGAAAAGCTGATGGCACATCAATATAAAAGCTATAAAAAATGTATTAAATTTCTATTCGTTGAACATACACCCCTCCTCCTCTAAACCTCATCTCGTTTGTTGACCATGATTTTCAATAGAACTTCAATTTCTAGATAAATAAGGCAAACGTAAACTACTCAATACCAACAGAAAGTAGACGGGTATAATCAATCTACTAATTGTTACCTAGGAATAATTTTGAAGGATTTATTGAATAAATATTTTTTTTTTTTTAGAATTTAGAAATGTTGTAGAGAATAAGTGCCAAACAAACAAAATTTGATGGGAGATTGCTTGAACTATGGGGACTATGCCCCCCCCCCTTTTATCTTCTT
>JABUQX010023728.1:70000-117225 GCA_015478945.1 Trachelipus rathkii | reverse complement strand
ACAAGTTGGAAGTCACCCTGGAGAATCAAGAGCGTATGTTTTATGAGTTTAAGCAACATTGGTACGACACTTACCTTCTTAGCCTGCGTGAGCAGAGCAGAGATTTATACCAAGTTGCTTGGGACAATAAAATTAAAGTGGGTGATGTGGTCCTGATTAGATCTCCCATCAAATCTAGTCCATTTTGGTTACTAGGCCGGGTTTTGGAAGTAATATTAGGACATGACAACAAAATAAGATCAGTGAGACTAAAGCAAGGAAATGGCATTGTAGCTCACCACTCTATTAACAATCTATTTCCGCTGGAACTTTCACTCACCCATGACCGTCAAGCTCCTCCTAGCCTTGACACAAACTCACACAATCAAAACAAACCTGAAAATGACTCTAACTCAATCTCAGTCTCAGATCAACCTGCAACTAACCCTAGTGTTAGACCTAAGCGAGCTGCAGCTTTGAAATTAGATAAGTTTATCAAGGCTAATCTCGCTGATTTGTGATTGACAATTACTCCTACCATTCATCGCAATTGTGTTGTATATTATTATATACATAGCTACATTGTGATGAATGCTTCTTTTTTTTCTCTTTTCTTTTTCTGTGAATTTGCACAATTTTTTTTGGTAAAATTAAACATACTTTTCTGTAAATCTGTCAGATTGTATTTATGCTAAATACAATCTTGCTGGGGAGGTTAATAAAATTGTATTTTCCGACTCATCATTTTATATAAAACATTTATAATAATTAGTGAATTCATTCGTATCATCGTTAAAAATGTTTTGTAGTAATACTACACGTCATAAATATCATTCATTCAAACGCAAACCAACTAAGCTATCTGCGCATCTTTCCACTTTTAGATGGGCAGTTTTTTACTTTTTCGTAATTCTTGAAAGTGATGGACGTGTAAATTTGTGAATCCTGATTAATTTATATTTGTCAAAGTTTGTTACAATAATAAGTTCATTTTTATTATATGGCAAATTAATCATCGTTATATAGTGGTGATTTTCTTTAAATTAATTAAGTCAAAGTGAATCTTAAATTGTAAATATTTTACTTAAATTTAAATTAAAACTAATGTTTAATATATGAAAGATTATATATTGCGTGTCAAGCTCCACCGCTTGAAAGTTTGGATTTATAATTATAAGTTTAATCGTGGGCAAACAATACTTCGGAATTTATTGGTAAGATCTTCATTTTATCATCTTAGTCTAAAGCTTAGACTTAAACTGAGGTCTGCCGAACATTTTGCATCTGAATTATATCAGGTAGCTGATATAATTAGGTTTGATTTTGTGTTGGCCAGTACAATTTTAATCATTATATTAGAGACCACATGGGTATATTATCACATATATTTAAAGATCTTCGTGTGCATAATAAGGTGTGTATTCAAATTAAAGGTTTAGTATTTATTCAGTTATTTATTTATTAAATGGTTATTTACATTATAGGTTATAATCACAGTAAAGAGCGCATCTCTTGGTTTCGCAATTTTTAATAGTAGATTGGTGAAGAGGTTGATGGTTTCTTGGAACTCTTTTCTTTTGAATGTGAAATTCTTCTTTAAGTGGCAGGGGTGAAGTATTGGTACTGGTATTGGTGAAGGTCTACTGTGGTCACTTTTGAATTCTTGGGAAGTAGAACTAGTGGACATAAGAAAAAAACTGGTTAATAACATTAGCCAGGTACTGCTTATTTTTTTTTTTTTTGCTGATTGTGATTCTCTTGATATAATTTTGAATTTTAAATAATTATTTTGATTATTTGATAATTTTGATTTATTATGATTATATTATTTGATTTGATTTCATGTTATTACTTCATAATTTCACTTAATGATATAATTTATTATTAATGATATTTATTATTAATTAACTTATTATTTTCATAATTTTTCTATATATTATTTATATTGTTATGTTAGAATTTGTTTTTTTTTTCCTGTATCTTTTCAGTTTTTTTTTTCTGGAGCTAAATTTTTTTTGGAGCTGATTTTTTTTCGTGGACTGGTTCTCACGTGACATCTTTTCATTTTGTGGATGTATTATATATTTCTCGGTGGCTGTGGTACGATACACCTAACATATGATTGTAGATTGTAGTTACTGGACTGTGGTACTACATAGATTGTATTTTTTGAAATTTGAAAAATAAAGAGAAGATTGATTATTTTGGAAAGCTAAAATAAAAGGACTGAAATTGAAAGTTAGAATTGAAAACAAAGATAAACGGAAATTTAAACAAAAACATAACGAGGAAATTGCAAAGAGGATTGGAAAAAAACATTTTTTAAAATTAGAAAAACATTTGGAAGTTTGAAAATAAAACTTAAATAAATCGTGTGAAAACTAGAAAAACATTCGAAAAGTTAAAACATAAAACTTAAATAAAGAGTGTAGGTACAATAAGACGTGACAAATCTAAAAACAAAAGTGGTACCATATGTGGTAAAATTAAAACTTTAAAACAATATTTCATGATTGACAATTTCGTATTTTAAATGATTTTTATTTCATATTGAATTTATCGTTTATTATATTCTTTATAAATTTCATATGTTGTAGATATAGGATTTTAGTGTATGATATATTGTAATACCTGGTGGTGGAATTGGTAGTGGGATACTGTAGTAAGTGGTATTGGAATACCTTGTAGATTAATGTTTATATTCGTGTATTAGTAAGTATTGTGGAATAATTAAATAATAATTCAATAAGTATAAAACTAATAATTGTGTGGTGTGATAAATATAATCAGTGTGGATCTTTTTTTTTAATAAATTTCAGGTGTATGTGTTTGTTATTTTATCCCCTTCAGTTGCCCTGGTAGGCAGCCTCACGACCAATTCAAATTCAACTTATTGTAGTTTAGATTTAGGTAAAATCCGCTACAATATTCTTCACGTCCTTTCTAACTGTGATTCTTCTTCCTCTTTCCTTTCTTTGATATCTTCCCTTCCGACTGCACAACGCTCAAACCTTTACATCTAATATCACTGTAGTTGTTATAAAAAAACCCACAAAGAGTATAAAGGAGTGGGCGTGATAAATTTGGGCGAGAAAATGAAGGAGCAACAAAGAAAACACACACACACAGTTTTATAATTTTATTTAAAAAAAAATAAGAACAAAATAAAATACTCAGTCAGTCCGTCCTTTATTAAGTCGTCCGTCAAAAAATAACAAACATTCTATATAAATATAACAAGCAAAAATATAATAAGCAAAGCAATATTAATTAATTTACAGTTTACACAAACTTAAACTAAACAAACAGCGATGTACAATATCAAAAAAAAGAGCAATGATAATAAAAAAACAGTATACAATACACCTTAATTTTTAACAACAAACAATAGCAACCTTATATTGAAAGCAAGCAAGTAAAAAAACAATATACAATAAACCTTAAATATTTAACATACAAATATTTATTTATTTTATTTATTATACAATAGGAAACATAAATTAACCAGCAATTTTAAACGCATAAACGAAAATTATAATATAAATACCAAAATATAAATAATATAGCTTACCTCTAATAAAATAAATTTTATAATATAAACTCTAATATAGAAAATAAAACAAAACCAACACAACAAAACTCTACAGGGTGATCAGCCCACAAATGTCTACTATATTAATGTACAAATATTTTAACAATCCCTGAATACAATTCAAAGGGTTTTTTTTATTCTGTTTCTTTTTTCAGGGGCATCGGTTCAGGGGTAGTGGTTTAGGGGTATAGGTTCAGGGGTAGTGGTTTAGGGGTATAGGTTCAGGGGTAGTGGTTTAGGGGTAGTGGTTCAGGGGTATTTTTCAGGGGGTAAATTGTCAGGGGGACTTTTGGTTGGGGTTTCTTCTTTGGTTGGGGTCTCTTCCAAAGCAATCCAAGAAAGAAACACAATAGAGAACCTCTTCAATTTCTTCGAACAAAAGGAATATTCTTCCCAAACAAGAAGAAGAAAAAAAACTGGACGAGGTATCGGCCAGTTTTTTTTTTCAGTAATACAAACTGAAAAAACATAACCGGCCATAAGCATTCATATATATCTTATAACAGGACTATAATAATAATAATAATAATAATAATAATAATAATAATAATAATAATAATAATAATAATAATATAATAATAATAATAATAATAATAATAATAATAATAATAATAATAAGTTAATTAATAATAATAATAATAATAATAATAATAATATAATAATAATATTACCTTAATTCAAAAATGGCAAGAATCTTCAGATCCTCAGTCAAATCTAAAATTCCGTCAAATCGGAAATCACCACCACCACAGGGTGTAAAAAAAATATCTCAAAAATATATATTCCTGCCGGAAGAAAAGAATAAATATTAGTAATACATTATTAAGAAAATAGAAAAACCACAATCATTCACTTTCACTTTCAAACCAAAAATTATGCCAGACGAGCGTGTGGACAGAAAAGTTGGAATCATAGGTAAGGAAAACCGAAGAAAAAGAGGTGAGGATAGGATGTTTATGCCTGATGCCGTATGGCCACCCACCATCACTTTCACTCACATTTTATTCCACAATCGTATCAACCTACATTCTTTCGTTCTCTCTCTCTCCCTCCCTCTCTCTTTCTCTCACTACGAGCAATAATAATAAGCAATATATATAATATGATACAAAAAAAAACTCTTACGGTCAGCTCACCACATCCCTTCCACCTAAGTTTGTATCCTATTTATCCCCAACACATTCTTCATTTACAAAACAGTTTTCATTACCCAATCATACTCTTTCACTGTACCTCTACTCCTAGTACAGGGTCTCTCATACTCTACTACCTTTTCATTTTCTTCCCTCTCAATACTTTCATCTCTCACGTCTCTTACATCTATTACTTCATTCCTACTTTCTTTCATGGTTAACATTTCAGACATCTCAGCAATCTCCTTTTCAATCTTTCTTATCCTTGCATTTGCTCTTATTTCATTCACTTCTTCATCCAGTTCCACACAGAATTTATTCAAATCAGCTTCTTCCATATGCACACTATTTTCCTTAAATTCTCTCAATCCTACTAATATACTTTCTCTCTCATTCAACGGAAATTTACACATTGTATACGTCTGATTCATCGTGCGCAGCATCCATCATTACCTCGTTATCCCAGACCAAAATCCAGAAATTCAATCCACACACTTTTCATTCTCCACAAATCTCATTATTCTTTATACCAAACCTTTCGTCTTCTTTCCTCGTAGTTTTCCATAAACCAAGTTTTTTTGCCATCCCAACATGAATCATGCCCACGCAACTTTTTCCTCATTTCTCAATCATTCACTAAGAACCCATAACTGGGTGAGCCTTCACATATTCATGCGGTTCCCTCCACGGTCGTAACTGTGTCTGATGAGCTCTAATTTCATTCATTCTACCATTCTTATCACCTTCTATCACATAACTCACTCCATTCGACATCACTTTCTTCACAAAATATGGCCCTTCAAACTTTTCTCTCATCTTACTAACATTCAACCGCCCTTTCTCAATTACTTCCTTTAAAACTTTGTCCCCTATCTCAAAACTTGCAAACTTCAAACTCATTTTCCTCCATACATCCTTATCACTTTCAGGCAATCCTAACCTATGTCTCACAAACTTCTCGAAATTCATTACATACATACACGGAGACATACCAGTAGCCCTATGTACATTCATATTATATGCCCATAATACTTTTCCTAACCAATAATCCCAATCATTCTCTTGCTCACTCATCATTCTTAACATCTCACTCAACGTCCGTACTGTTCTTTCAGCCAATCCATTCGAACTAGGCATATATGGCGTCGTTTTCACATGTTCAATCCCCCAATCACTCAACATTTGCTCAAACGCCTGTCCTACAAACTCAGGCCCATTGTCACTCAACATTCGCTTTGGTTTACAAATACACATTGGCAACAAAACCTCTCTCACTACCTTAGCCACATTCACACTAGTTTTATTCTTTACAGGCACAGCATACGCAAACGCAAACTTACTCTTATGGTCCACCATCACTACCATTCCTACATACCCACATGCAGTCACTGGTAACGAAACACAATCAATCACTACTAACTCAAAAGGTTCACTCACATCCACTCGTAACACAGGACGTTTCACATACATTCTCTGATACTTTCCTTTCTGACATTCTTCACAAGTAGTTGCTACATCATTCACTATCTTTCGCAACCAAGGATTAAACACTCTCTCTTTCATACATTCCCACAATTTAAACCTACCCATGTGTCCAAATCTACGATAAATTACTAGTGCCATCCCTACTGCCCCAACCACAGAAAATACCGGTACATACAAATCATCCTCTCGCACTTTCCTAATATAATAAACCACATTCGCACACAAACAACAAACTTTTTCGCAATACAATAAAATCTTCTATCAACTGGTCCCATCTACACATTTCCTTACCCGACAAAATACATTTTCTCAGCTCACATACCATTGGACATTCCTCTTGCATTACTTCAATATCTTTCATACTTAACAATTCTTCATCCCCCACACCGACTCTCACCATTCCTACAAAATTAGCTACACACACATTCCCCTTCTGCATTCTAACTACTTCCCTATTCTCTTTCAACAATCTTTCATCCCCCACATCTATAGACAACCCATTCATTCTTAAAAATTCAATTCCAAACAAAAAACAATACGGCATTCTTTCTCCATCAAGCACTACAAACTTATGTTCAACTTCCCCTAGCGTTCCTATCTCTACTTTTAACAAAACCTCCTCCCAAGCTACTATCTCCCTTGACCCAATCCCCTTTATCTTTACATTCGTACTTCTCCTTGGTATCTGCCACGTCACCCGCTCAATCTCGCGTACCACAGATGCATTCACTAAAGAAATCTGAGCCCCAGTATCAATCAGTCCACAATATATTTTTCCTCTCACCTGCACTTTCACTTTCATTCTTCCACTCATCCCATGCTCACAATACACTACTTCTTCGATCTCACCAGGACAAATCATTTTCACACCCTCATCATCCTCCATGATACAATCTTCTACTTCTTTTTCCAAAACATACTTCCTATCATAACTCTTTTTCTCTATCACCCAATTGTAATGCAACCCACTCAAACACTGTAAATGCAGCTCACCTACACTATTTCTATCAATCACTCTCATTCCTATAAATTACAGGTTTCTCCCCGCCATAATGCACGCACACGACTACCTTAAACAACTTGCTCACAACAATCAATACTTCTTGCAACGGAATCACACCTACATTACACATAGCCTTTAACTCTTTCATAAACTGTCTCACATTCCTAATCCCTTCTGCTCAGGTTTCTTACATACCTCAGTCATAAATTCCTTTCTTAACTCCTCTATACTCTCAGGCACTCTCGAAACCAACCTATCCCTAGCTAAATCCTGTAACCCATACAAGATAGTTTCAACATAAATACGAACTTTTCTTTTTCCTTCATATATTCTTGCTTTGGAAGGAACTCTTATGTAACGATACACTTAAGTCACAGGCTTCTGATCATCAAATCAGCAATTTCATTCCTTTCACCCGGCAATACTCAACCACATAATCAAAATCACTCAAATCTTCCAAAAAGTTCTTGCAAAGCCGACTATCAACTATCCCTCATTCTCTGCAAGTACACCAAAGGTTGGTGATCCGTTCGCAAAACAAACTTAATCCCATACAAAAACGGACGCAACGACTTCAAACAAAACCTCAAAGCAGCCAACTCTCTTTCAATTGTGGAATACTTCCGCTCAGTCATACTAAACGCTTTTGAAACATACGCGATCACTCGTTTTCTTTCAATCCCATCAAGCACTTGTTCTTGCATCAAACAACCTCCCATACAATACCCACTTGCATCCGTATAAACTTCCAAAGGTTTCACATTCTCACTATAATCTGGATAAGCCAGCTCTACATCCTTCGCGACTTCAGCTTTCAACTTTTCAAACGCTTCATTCATTTTATCATTCCACTTCACAATCGTACTCTTCTTTTTCCCCAGTCCATTCAGTCAAAGGTTTCATCACTCCCGAACAATCTTTCATAAACTTCCTTCCAAACTCTACCAAACCTAAAAATCCTCTCAACTCTCTAACATTCCTCGGCTTCGGAAAACTGAACGAACTTTTTCGATAAAACTTTTCCGCTTTCTCTTCCTTTAAACCAGTCGCACTCACCTTGTGTCCCAAGAATTCAACCTCATCCGCAAACCACTCACACTTTTCAACTTTCACTTTTATACCTACATCCTCTAACTTTTTCAATGCATCATTCACTAACTTCAAATGCTCAGGGAAAGATTCATTCATCACTAATATATCATCTATAAACACCATCACATTCTTACTGGGAAAATCATTCATAACCACATTCATCGCTCTCTGAAACGCCGCCGGAGCATTGGCTAACCCAAAGCTCAAATTTCTAAACTGATAATGCCGCTTTGCAGTTGAAAAGGCAGTCACACACCTACTATCCTCTTCCACTGGCATCTGATAGTACCCTCGCACCAGATCCATTTTCGTAAAAACTTTCATCCCATGAATGCTATACACACACTCAGAAACTACACAGATAGGGAACCTATCTTTCAGAGTCTTTTCATTCACCTTACGATAACCAATACATAACCTCAATCGTTCATCATGTTTTTGCACAGGCACAATCGGACCATTCCACGGACTCTCACTCTCTTTCAACACACCTATTCGCTCTAACTCTTCACACTGCTCTTAAATCTCATTCGCAACGGGGGGAGGAAAGTGACGAGGACGTTGGTATATGGGGTGTCCTCCAATAACACTATGCGAAACGCCGGCAATTTTGCATCCCCAAAATCCTCGTCACCCTTACTCAAGGCCTTCCTCCTCTCCCACAACATTCGTACAATCTTTTGCCTCCTCACTTCATTTAAACCCTCTGGCAAACGCACTTTGTCAACCATTTCATCATGCATCCAATCCTTCTTCTCAATATCACCTGCAAACACAGAACATTCATTCTCTCTTGAGTTCTCTATAATCAAAAGGGAATACAAACTACCAACCACATCACCAACCCCTATACCTCTCACTCTCTTTTTTTCACATCAGGCACCTTTTGCATACATACCCTAGGATTATCCATATTTAATATACCATCAAATACATATGCAACCCTTTTAACTCTATATCTAGCATCATAACCATCCACCAGAAACATGCTATTCTGGTTTACATCCACTCCTACATTCACATTCCACCCTACTTTCACACTTCATGTCCTCCAAAGCAAACACTTCCACACCTTTTAACAATTTCACTTCCACATCCCCTAATTCATTCACATACATCTGACATTTCCCATTTTTATTCACCTTCTTCTCTATCATCATCCAATCTGGATGGAAAATCATCCCATTCACACTCAAAAACTTATAACCCAACAACACATCATACTTGTCATTCATACTATTAATCACATAAAACTCACTCTCTTCCATACCTATTCCTCCAATCCTAACACTCTCCTTAAATTTAGTCACCACTGGTATGACCATGTTGCTAATCCCCTTTATATTCCCCTTTCCTGATTCTTTCTGATCCTCCCCTATATTCATTCTATCATACGCTCCTTTATACACTACACTAACCATACATCCAGTATTAATCAATGCTCTCACCTCAATACCTCCACAATAAACCTTAATACTCATACACTCATCCACCTGACCAATCGCAAACACATTCACACTTACATCTTCTCTTTGCATCCCATTCCCACCTGAGGGTCCACCATCTGTAAACCCTATCCCTGCTCGTTTCCCGGACCCATTATCCTCACTTGACTGTTTACACCTGATTCACTCATATTCACATTCCTATTCATACTTCCAACTACCTGACTACCAACCGCCTGAACATTGCTACTATTCTCATTGCCACTACCAATCACACTCGGATTCACTTGATTCCCTCCTCCCTGTTGCCTCATACTCCAACACATACCAGCCACATGTCCTATTTTCCCACATTTACTACGCGTATTCCTTGGCGACTGACACATCCTTGAAAAATGTCCCTCAATCCCACAATTCCCACACACAGGTTGCCTCACTCTCACTCCCTGTTGACAATCACGCACCCAGTAATCTATACCTCCGCATCTCATAAAACCTGCCCTTTGCGGGTCTGTACAATTCATTACCATGTGCCCAACTTGTCCACAACTGAAGCAGGCCCCATTCGCCCATCTACATTCTGAAATCATATGTCCTAGTTTCCCACACCTGAAACACTTCACCTCTTGGTTTGTTACATTCACGCGACTTCCCATCCCTTGATTATGCATACCATTTCCTCTCACATTCACATTTCCACCTACTTGTCGATTAGCATTAGCATTCATACACCTCCTACATTCACCTGTCTTTCATCATTTACTCCCACCATAAACATCTTCATAAGAATTTAAACCATGACCTCCATAAGGGTTTTCGCTTAAAGTGCGTCTCTATTAAGACTTATAGTGGGGTGGCGATGAAGTCCTCTCATCCATTCCTCTACCACTATGCCTACCACTATACACATCCCTTCTTTCATTCTCATTCTCTCTCTTTCCCTTCAAATCTCTATCCTCTAACTATCTCTAAACAACTCCCATCTCAATCGGGCTCAATTCGCCCCATTTCATTATTGGTTCACTTAGCAATTATATATTCTGCACCTGAGCTGGAATCGTTTCCAGAAACTTTTTCAATAACCTCTTATTCTCATTCACATCGTCATTCCCAAACTTCTTTCGTGCCAACGTCTCTAGCCCATGTGCATACATATCTAACCTTTCATTCTTACCCCTTCTAGCCTTATCAAAATCATTCACCTTCCTATATTTCACCACCTTTCACTCTCCTAACCTGATCTAACATTCGCTGCTTCACCACTTCACCACTTCATACTTCGGCTCAGCCACACTCACATTATAAAAATCCAACATACGACCCTCAAGAAATTCCCCCAACTCTTTCACCCAAAACACCCTATTGTCATCGAACCTTTCCCTACAATACCCCTCGTAATCCTTAAAAAACTCTTCTACATCCTTAGTGCCATATACATTGAATTTATTTATTTTCGGAATATCCCGAATTAATACACTCCGTTTCACATGCACACTGGACTCAAACGATTCACTTGACCCAGAGTCACCACCATCACTTACACCTTTATCCGAACTACTGTACAACGAATCAATACTCTTACTTTTCATTCGTCTTTCATGTTTTCTGTTTCTTAACGTTTTCTTTTTCTTCTTCTCTTTTTTCTCTTTCGGTTTCATTTTCTCGTCATCCTCCTCCACATCACTTAATCCAATTTTATCTTGTACCACAATCTCTTTCTTCTGATGTTCTACCCTAGGAGTAGAGGTTCTTTTACTCTTTGTCCCTGTCTCTGTCCCTGTTGTTAAAAAAAAACACAAAGAGTATAAAGGAGTGGGCGTGATAAATTTGGGCGAGAAAATGAAGGAGCAACAAAGAAAACACACACACACACACAGTTTTATAATTTTATTAAAAAAAAAAAATAAGAACAAAATAAAATACTCAGTCAGTCCGTCCTTTATTAAGTCGTCCGTCAAAAAATAACAAACATTCTATATAAATATAACAAGCAAAAATATAATAAGCAAAGCAATATTAATTAATTTACAGTTTACACAAACTTAAACTAAACAAACAGCGATGTACAATATCAAAAAAAAGAGCAATGATAATAAAAAAACAGTATACAATACACCTTAATTTTTAACAACAAACAAGAGAAACCTTATATTGGAAGCAAGCAAGTAAAAAAACAATATACAATAAACCTTAAATATTTAACATACAAATATTTATTTATTTTATTTACCATACAATAGGAAACATAAATTAACCAGCAATTTTAAACGCATAAACAAAATTATAATATAAATACCAAAATATAAATAATATAGCTTACCTCTAGTAAAATAAATTTTATAATATAAACTCTAATATAGAAAATAAAACAAAACCAACACAACAAAACTCTACAGGGTGATCAGCCCACAAATGTCTACTATATTAATGTACAAATATTTTAACAATCCCTGAATACAATTAAAAGGGTTTATTTGATTCTGTTTTTTTTCAGGGGTATAGGTTTGGGGGTAATTTCTTCTTCAGGGGCATTGGTTCAGGGGTATAGGTTCAGGGGTAGTGGTTTAGGGATATAGATTCAGGGGTAGTGGTTTAGGGGTAGTGGCTCAGGGGTATTTTTCAGGGGGACTTTTGGTTGGGGTTTCTTCTTTGGTTGGGGTCTCTTCCAACGCAATCCAAGAAAGAAACACAATAGAGAACCTCTTCAATTTTTTCGAACAAAAGAAAAACCTCCAAAACAAGAGGGAGAAAAAAAACTGGTCGAGGTATCGGCCAGTTTTTTTTTCAGCAATACAAACTGAAAAAACATAACCGGCCATAGGCATTCATATATATCTTATAACAGGACTATAATAATATTAATAACAATAACAATAATAATAATAATAATAATAATAATAAAAATAATAAAAAATAATAATAATAATAATAATAATAATAATAATAATAATAATAATAATAATAATAATAATAATAATAATAATAATAATAATAATAATAATAATAATAATAATAATAATAATAATAATTAAAATAATTACCTTAATTCAAAAATAAGAAATCCCAGTCCTCAGTCAAATAATGAAATATCCGTCAAATCGGAAATCACCACCACCACAGGGTGTAAAAAAAATATATCAAAAATATATTCCTGCCGAAAGAAAAGAATAAATATTAGTAATACATTATTAAGAAAATATAAAAACCACAATCACTCATTTTCACTTTCAAACCAAAAATTACGCCAGACGAGCGTGTGGACAGAAAAGTTGGAATCATATGTAAGGAAAAGCGAAGGAAAAGAGGTGAGGATAATGTCTGATGCCGTCTGGCCACCCACCATCACTTTCACTCACATTTTATTCCACAATCGTATCAACCTACATTCTTTCGTTCTCTCTCTCTCTCTCCCTCTCTCTTCTCTCACTACAAACAATAATAATAAGCAATATATTTAATATGATACAAAAAAAAACTCTTACGGTCAGCTCACCACATCCCTCCCACCTAAAATTAAAAATTAGTAAAATTAAAAATTTAAAACAATATTTCATGATTGACAATTTCATATATTTAATAATTTTTATTTCATATTGAATTTATCGTTTATTATATTCTTTATAAATTTCATATGTTGTAGGTATAGGATTTTAGTATATGGTATATTGTAATACCTGGTGGTGGAATTGGTAGTGGGATACTGTAGTAAGTGGTATTGGAATACCTTGTAGATTAATGTTTATATTCGTGTATTAGTAAGTATTGTGGAATAATTAAATAATAATTCAATAAGTATAAAACTAATAATTGTGTGGTGTGATAAATATAATCAGTGTGGATCGTTTTTTTTTAATAAATTTCAGGTGTATGTGTTTGTTATTTTATCCCCTTCAGTTGCCCTGGTAGGCAGCCTCACGACCAATTCAAATTCAAATTATTGGAGTTTAGATTTAGGTAAAATCCGCTACAATATTCTTCACGTCCTTTCTAACTATGATTCTTCTTCCTCTTTCCTTTCTTTGATATCTTCCCTTCCGACTGCACAACGCTCAAACCTTTACATCTAATCTCACCTTAGACAATTCGGGTGTGATTCCACCTTCTCCACTCTCTCCAACTTATTTATGCCAAACATTGTAATTTCTACTAAAATGTTATTTATTTGCTATGTCTGTCTGTCTGTCTGTCTGTCTGTCTGTCTGTCTGTCTGTCTGTCTGTCTGTCTGTCTGTCTGTCTGTCTGTCTGTCTGTCTGTCTGTCTGTCTCTCTCTCTCTCTCCTCTCTCTCTCTCTCTCTCTCTCTCTCTCCTCTCTCTCTCTCTCTCTCTCTCTCTCTCTCTCTCTCTCTCTCTCTCTCTCTCTCTCTCTCTCTCTGAGCTTAACACTTTGAAAGTTATAATCCTGATGGTATTCCTCTTGTGGTTCTCGAAACTTGAGCTTCTGAGCTAGCATCCTGCCTTGGTAAATTATTTTCTCTCTTTCTTTTAACTTCGACCCTTCCATCCTTCTTTAAATGTGCACTCACTCATTCAGCCTTTGCCGTAAAAAGAGGACTCCACTCTACCTTCTTATTTTCCTATTGTTTTAACCTCATTTCTGTCTATAGGTTAACAGGAAAATAATAAATATCTCAGGTAGCCAGTATGGCTTTCGTAAGGAGAGCTCTATTGTCGATCTTCCCTCTCTTCTTCCTCTTGACTTCGGAATTTCGGTGAATCCTTTGCTGTGGACCTGGACATAGAGAAAACCTTCGCTATAGTTTGACACATAGCTTGATTTCTAAACTTTCCTCTTTCTGTACTTATCATTCTCTTTGTGGCCTTCTTTCTGATTTTCTTTTCGGTCGTTCTACATCAGCTCTTATAGACGACCACCATTCATCCTTTAAAATTAGAAATAGTCGTGTTCCTCATGATTCTGTCCTATCTCCAAGGTCGTTCTTTGATAGCCGATGCGGTTTCTTGCTGTTTCTCTTTTTATTATATTCTTATGTTAATAAATTTTTGAATATGCGGTATTTCATCGAAACTTTTGGTATAAAAACTTAAAATTAGTGAAATTGGTATTCTATTGGGTCTTACCTTATGGTTTGTGTTGAAGTGATAATATGATAACTAAAAAATAATTGAATAATTGAGTCTATAGGATGTTTCTTTGGTTTGCTTTCTTTTTCAAAGATTGATGCTCTTTGATGGTTCTTATAAGACCTAAGTAACTCTGCATGTAGGCTGTAGTTAATAGCACTTACTTAAACTGTTAAAGCTCCAGTATTTGATCTAAATATTTTCTGAAAAAAATTTCTAAGTTCAAAAAAATTTCTAACTTCAGAAAAGTTAAGTTGTTAGGTTTTTAAAGAAAATTGTTTAGTGGCAAGCTTCTGGCATAATTCTAGAAGCTTGCCACAAATGAATTTTCTTAAAAAAACTTAACTTAACTCAACTTTTCTGAACTTAGAAATTTTTTGAACTTGGAAATTTTTTTCCAGAAAATATTTAGATCAAATAATGGAGTTTTCCCCCTAAACTTAGTAGGTATATTGATTAGTAGAAGGTAAAGAGAATGGAGATAGATTGAAATAGGGAGAATTTGAAAAATACAATTTACCTTCGCAGTTTTATTATATTTTTGATTATGAATTTTTTAACACTTGCACACGTTGAAATTATTTTTGGGATAATAATAGAACTTTTGAAAAATGCTTTGGTGAATTCTGGACAGTTATAACAAAGGAAAGTAAAAATCCACTAAAACATTGTTAAAATAAAAGAACAAAATATAAGAGATATATGTGGAAGTATATACCAGTTTTTAACTTTTATAATAATGTTCTTCTTTTAAGTTAACACAAGTAATTATGCCTATATTTTATAGTACTTAGCAAACTTAGTTAGGGGTAATTTGATTAGATAGTAAAAGGATAAATAAAAGTTGATAGTGGTGAAAAAGAAATTACTTCCTGTTGCCTTTTGCCTTGAATTCTTAGATTGAATTTCTTAGATTTTTTTTAAACATGTGGAATTCCGTGAGCTTGATTTAATAAGTGAGAAACGTGAAGCGAGAAAATTAGTGAACTTTCAACCATAAAGCATCATGCTAAAAAAGCTAGACACCATAGTGAAGGAAATAAATCATATAAAACATTGTATTACAACTTAAAACTAAACATTAAATGAGTGAATAAAATAGGAGAAATATATGTAAAAGTTTTTATATTGGGCATATAATTTTTGTTTGAATTTTGTTTTTGAAATTTATATTGTAGTATATGTTTTTAAATCATTACAATAATATTTTAGAAATTTATATTTCTTAAAATGTTTTAGTGTTTTGAAAGTCACCACGCATAAATGCATTCTTTTTCTAATGGTTATAACAGTTTATTATATTATTAGTATTTTTGATATTAGTTCAGATCAATATATTAAATCTTTTGTAAATCATATTTATTGTTATTAAATATATGCCGATTAACATGTATAACATCAATGCTATTACTGTTACTACGGCACCACATCCTCTTCACCACAATATTTCAATTAGAAATTTTTGAACTATGGTATCAGCTCTCGACGATCTCTATCGTTTATGAACTTTATAGTTTATAGTTACCATATTAGTATAAAAACAAACGCCCGGTATTATTTGAATTTCTTATTTCTTCAAATGTGTTGTTTTTTTTTTCATTTATCTATTTATTTTTTTAAATATTTATTTATTTATTTGCATATCTTTTTAATTTATTTATATATTTAGAAAATTAATTATGTTAAGTTTCACCTTTTTACCAATTTTAGGATTATTAATTTATCTTCGGTCTAACTGAAAACAAATGCCCAAGCACTTTTAGGTTAAGTTAGCTCCTGTTTTAAATTAATTGTTTCAAATTGTTTCTTGAGTGATTGTAAATTTGTTGTTAATTAACAGTTGGGTATTTGTCAGTGAGCCTTATCGATTTTTATAAAACTTTTACAAAATGCTAAATATGTGCTAATACACCTGTTTCAAATGAATAGAGCAAAATTTAATTAGGCCCCTATGTGTGAAATAATCATGTTCTACATTATTGCATTGAACATCTTGTGTTAAAATAGATCACAATCTGTAGGTTATTAACAAACAGTGGGTTGTCAGAACTCCAAAGCAATGTAATTTTCTCATAGATCAAATAAAGTTTTCCCTTTAAAAGGTATAAATAAATATAATTATGTAGCTAATGTATTAAAGCTATAAACTTTTAATATATTAATATACATACTTGCCATCTACCAATTAGGTTACTTAAGTTTTGTTAGGTTCATTAGAAGTAGCTGTAAGCTTTATATATACCGGTACCGTATATATATATATTATATATTATAATTATATTATATATATATATATATATTAATATTATATATATTATATATATATATAATATATATATATTATATATATATTATATATATATAGTATATAATATATATATATATATATATATTATAAACTATATATGTAGGGTAGTATGTTCAACTGGTTTATATATACGCTAAGCGGTACAGTATATATATATATATATATATATATATATGCCAGAAGCTTACCACTAAACAGTTTTATTAAAAAACCTAACTTAACTTAACTTTGGTGAACTTAGAAACTTTTATGAACTTAGAAAATTTTCGGTCTCAAAATGTTGTGGGTCGCTGTCTACAGTATACCTATATATATATATATATATATATATATATTATTATTATATATATATAAATAATATATATAATATATATATATATATATATATTAATATATTAATATATATATATAATTTATTTAATTTTTTTGGGTATATATTATCAACGACCCAACGCTTATTATGAATTCCTTAGTCATATCCTTTTATATTTACTTCTAATCTTTACTTAGTTAGACTCAATACTATAAAAAAATCTCTTCTCCTTTGTCATCCTTCTTGCCCTCCTTCACTCTTTTCTTTTCTCCTCTCTTTACTTTTGGACCCACTGAGTAAAACTTTGTGTTATTGGTATATTCATATATTCTATATATTTGATTACATTAAAATAAAAATACAATAATTATAATCGGATTTACTACAAGTTAACATTAATTACTTACAATAATTTTAATAAATTATAATAACTAAGCAAACAACAACTACAATAACAAACAACAGTTTATAATGTTATATTCACCTAAAAAAAAGTATCATTAATAAAACCTTTTGTTTTCTGAGCTATTTATTATATTTTTTTAATTCGGATTAGGTACCTTTGAATGATTACTTTTTAAATAATAATAATTGTTTTATATTTTAATGGCTATAATTATATATATAATAATTAACCACAAATTATTTATAAGTGATAATTTGTGATTTATTATTTATGAGTATTAATCACATAACTTTTTAATAGTATCATTATTATTATACCAAAGTTTTATTTTGTTATTTAATAAAATTAAGTAAATGTATATTCCAAATTTGGGCATCCTTTACATCTTCCCGTAAAAAATCAATTTCTAATTTATGTAGCTCCTCCAATATAATAATATTTTAATTATATTTATTTGTTAGATCCAGACGTAAGCTAATAGATGGAGTTCTATAATAAGGCTAAACAGACATACACATACTTCCTTATTGTTATTATATTATTTATATATTTTTTTATATTTAAATTTCAAATAAACGTTAGTAATATATAATCTTTATCAAAGAAAATAATTATTCAAGTCTTAATATAATGAGTATGTAAGGGAGGAATAAAAAAATAGAAGAAAACATTTCATGAATAAGAGTTCAGAAGACAAAATAAAATATATGGAAAAAAATTACATTTTAACAACTCCCGATTGTTTAACAAGCCTAGTAAGCTCCACCATTGTAGCTGTTACTTATCTTTCATTCTACATAGTATTTTATATTTTTTTTTGAATGATTTGTAAAAGAATTTCATAGGTGAAACTATATATATATATATTATATATATATATATATTATATATATAATATTATATATATATATATTATATAGATTAACTCAATTAATATAAATCGTATAGTTAAATATATATAAATATATTAGTCATAATTATCTTGTTTTTAGAAGGATAATAATATAATATTACATACATGATTTATATGGTTTATAATAATTTATTACATATTATTATTACTAATATATCAACTAATTATATTTTTTTAATAGCTGATTATATCTATTTCTCCCTCTTTCTATAAGGATTGAACTCTAATTGTATATATACAGCAAATGAGATACTAAAAATTAAATATAGAGTAATTACTTGAATCGTACACATAACATTCCATAAAATTAATTACTAACCCCTAAAAGCTACATAAGTGGCTATAAAATGTGATAATAAAGTACGTTAACCAGTTTCATTAATAAATAATGATAATTACAATAAGCACTCTTCCCTGTATTCGATAAGTATATAATAGTCAAGCGTGACGGTATGCTGAGGTGAGATAACCGCAATTATCTTTACTTTACATAAGTGAGACCTGAATTATATAAGTGAATAAAGTCAATAATAAATTGAGACTATTAATTTGTATAATATTTATATATAATAGTATATATATATGATAGAGGTAGTAATATAATATTATATTAGTGTTGTTTAATAGAAAAGAGCAGGGATACTTATTTATCTCGCACTTTACACGTGTTGACACCTCACCTTACATATTTTAGTAGTCTCATATATTTTAAATTTTCTATAGTTATTTATATCTGTTTTACTATATTTTAAACATATTTAGTAGTAGAGTATAGTCGTCTATGAATAGAATTAGTTTATTACCTGGTGCTTATGTCTAGGTTTTTTTTGAGTGGGAAGATTATATCAAATTATTACGGAGTTCATTAACGCTCTCTAAGGCTCCAATTTTGCCCTTTACTCCATCACGCCTCTCCTACAACATGTAAGCCAAATAGTGTATCATAAGATATATAAGACAAGGTTCCGTAAATTTTAGCCTCCCAGATATTTATGAACCCTTTATATATTAATAAAGTACAAAAATCTGAAGATATAAAACTGTAGTATCCTATCTTATGGTCATTCACTTTCAAGTTTCTCAATTACCGTAGGTATTCTTATTAGCAGAGAATTTATATAATATACGTGCTATTTTTCTGTCTATATATAGTATTAACCACTCCCTTCTTTCTCCATCGAAAATGTTTCAATTTATACGATACATATCACCCTATAAGTATAGGTGTCTGATTTTTATAAAGTCACGTCACTAAACCTCTAAGAATTTATTCTCTCCGAAATTGACTACTCAAGTAAATGAATAATAATGCATATGATGGAGCCATTACACTATGACACCAGAGTGCCCATGAAATACACACTTCTCCGTATTTGATTTGTAACCCTCGTTTTTCTGAGTTGTATGCTAATAGGAGTACTAATAGTGACGTAATGAGTATTACATCTGGTGCCTAATTCTGGATTTTCCAAACAAACATCGCCGCTCAATAGATTGTCTATACCTGTGTGTATTTTCCTTATTACCTAACACTTAAAATATACAAATATTTTGATACAATATTTCAAAATTATTATATCCAATGTTCATATTATATCTACAAATGTAACTGTTCTATCTTAATACTTTAATTATTCATAAATCTTAGTATGAGTTTATATGAAAAAATTAATTTTATTTATAGTCAGGCCATATGTTAGTCGGGAATAAAATATGTATTAATCCATTATTTTTATTACCTTTTAGCATTACTTGTGTTCCTTTTGTTATAGTATGTATGTAGATTTATGGCGATTGTGTGTTCTTTCCTCCTGTAGGTAACATCGGGTCATAAATACAAGAATAATTCTTATTACACACCATATGTGACAAAATTTTAACAATGGAATCAAATGGTGGATCATATTTCTAGGAAAAATATATTGTTCTAATAGGACTAAACTCTACCTTTCAAGAGATAGTATTATATATCCCATGATATATAAATTTCTTACAATCCATCATTCTTACCTCCCTTCGGGTGACAATCATCAGGCACTTGAGTATAGCACTAATTAGCATATTTTAATTCTTTGTCCCTGTATTTTGTATCTCCGCCTCGTTATTCCTATGTGGATTTCGTCTTCTCCTCGCGAGTTTGCTCCACTCTAGAAGAACCTCTTGTATGGGAGTTTTATATATGTATTACCTCAAGGGAGATAAATTGGCTGCCTAGTGAATTAAAAGATAAATTTTAAGTGAAAATATAGGTTGAGATAAACAATATTAGTCGAAATGCAAGTTTCCTGAATAAGAATACCATATTATTTTACGCTATCAATAAAAATATAAAGACAATAAAGCATATACATCAAACAACAAATGAGAAATTAAAATCAATCGGAGTGCTCCGTCATATAAAATCTGTATACTATCAAAAGAAATAGGTGGTCAGGGGCGAAGAAATATTAGTTGCGAGAGGCGTCGTCTTTTTCCTCTAGTTCTAGGAAGCTAGCGCCCCGGTACTTCCTTCACTCTCGGAGTTCGTGGCGGATTTTATTCCGGAGTTACAGTGCTCAGACTGCGCAAGCGTATAATAAATATGAATCAATACGATGTATTTAGATATTTCCTCAATAATTAAAATCAACACTACTGTTTTTGCTTCCATCGGCCTTATCAATCTTACTCTCGCTTCCAATTGCAATATACAGTCTCGGTAAGTTTCTGTGTTATAATTCCTACTCTATCCTTAACACGAAAGTAATTTGTGTATTTTATATATGATCTCATACGTTTTCTCTCGGCTCAACTCAACATCTCTAGTGGTATAGATGAATCTTCACAAAACATATTTAAAGATACAAAAATAGTAGTAAATCGTCCAACATAAGTAATATCCAAGAGAGAGAAAATGAATAATAGATAACAAAAGTATATAACATTGCTAGCACAGGTGCGATACAATAACTCATAAATAAGAAACCTGTATCTCGTTTCTCTTAACATCATTAACCTATCTGGATGTTATTCGTTTTTATAATATAGTCTCATGACTCTGTGTCGTGGCTCTAAAGATGAAGATCTCAACGAAATAATTGTGGGTGAGACACCTCATACTAACGTATAAACTTCTTTATAATGCTTTGTCTCGGGAAATAATACTACTTCACTTCTTCTCCGCTCAAGCTTTTCGCGACTCGGAATCCCAGAGCGTCAACCTTTGATTCTAGACTAGTGGTTTATAAAAGAGACTCTGTGCAGACACACAAAGTAAATATTTCTTATGTCTGCTGTCTAAAACCCTATATCAAAACTATCTAATCCACCAATACTAAAGAGTCGGTACGTCTCATAGGAAATGCGCATCTGTGATATAATAACTAGACGACACGACATACATCTCGCGCGATACTCTCACACTGCTATCTCTCAGCCTGCTGTGTGCCGAATGCTAAATATACAGATTAAATAATAAGCGCCAATGTATATTGTGCTCGTGTCGGATCTCGCGCACGTCTCCTGCTTTGGCCTTACTATACCCTGCGCACATGGTGTATGTCTCGCTCTGGTTTAGTCCATATTTATCAAATTAGAAAATTGAGCATTTTGGTATAATTTATGTAAAGGACACTCCCATCATATGCTCTAATTGGTTATAAATTTGTCTAGTGTGTATAATAAATAGTCTTTTTCTTTCATAATCAATTACGAAGATAAGATTGACATAGTACTCGGAAATACAAAATCATCAAAAAATCTGAAGTAAGAACTTATATATATGAGTGATATTCACTATATAGGACATTTCTCGCTAACCAAAAAAGATGTACAATTACAAACTATGCATGTATTGGAACAGAGAACAAAAAGTGCTGGAAGAGACGCGGATGGTATAGGCACCTATATGGTGCCTACCAGACACCACTATGTATTACTGATATATTCTTTTAATGTTCTCCATGATATGTCGAATATACAAGTATTTCACACTCTCGCCTACTGCATATTTATACAACGACTCTGTATTTACTTGCAATAATGGTATCTACCTTACAATATTGAAATAACAGAAATACTCTTGTAGTTATTAATGTGTAAATCATCCTTTACGTGAGACGCGTGCATATAAACAATTTGGGACTAATAACTTATAGATCGTAAGTGAGTGTAATACAGCACAGTACAATTCTCTCTTATATAGACATCAGTCTGGTGTGAGGTGATGATATAGAGCGGCATTTCCAACACACCTGCCTCGAACAGCGAAGACATTTTCCGCAGGAATAATCTCTCATATCCCACATTCTCTAGAGTGCATATGATCGCTCGTAGGGGAATAGCGCTGTGGAGGGGTGACATATTAAGATTGAGTATATGAAAACATTCTTATTGAACTCTATCGTGAGACACGCAACTTCTTACCTCGAGCTCTCGTCGATGTACGTGTCACAGTGAGACGATGTGGTATATTTTAGTGCTCTTGGAGTATGAGGTATCTCGACGTAGAAGTCCTCTCTGGATTTCTCCTCTACATCTTCACTACTCATTACCTCGTGAACCTATTTTATCAGTCGTACAACTGCTCTTATAAATATACCAAGGAGAATATCTACGTATTCTCCTGTTCTCGTCAATTAGCATTGTGAGATATGTCTCTCGCTCTTGAGCTTATATATTTGTTAGTGGCTGGAAAAGATTCACGCTCACATATAGCAAGTGCTGCGGACTGAAACTCTTGTCAAACTAGTGGCCTGCGTGTAATATGGGTGTTTTACTGTTCCGTAGAGTATGTCTGTGTTTTTTGCCCTTAGGCGAAGACAAAAGCTGGTATTAGGGTGTAATTATTGATCGACAAGTTGTTACGACCGAAGGAATTTGGGATTTGCTTCCCGCCTTAAACTGGCTCTACGTCGCTTACTAGAGTTTCAGTAATAGCACTCGAGAATTGCTCTCTCGCCGACGTTGTCTATTCATTAATTATGCTCTAGTATAGGTAGTCCGTGATATTCTGAAACATTATGTGATTCACCATATCCATATCAGTGTTCGATAGTTACGATTCTTTGTCTATGATCGATCTTAGCTACAAGCTGTAGCAGTCACTGTATTCCATTCCCGGGTCTTGAGAAAAGGATCTACGCGCTGCCAGAAAGTACACTCGTCTAATCTGATAGGATTTTCTTACATAGAGTATTTTACAGTCTAGATAGCAGATACACAGGACTGGCGGTTCTATTCTAAACGGCGTTTCTTAATATTCTCACTTATCTCAATGAGTGTGCTCGTCGGGATAGTTTCTTAATATAGCTGTAACTTGTGACTTCGTATTTTGGATCCCCCAGCGACGCGCTTGAATGAGTTAGTATTATCTACTCCTCATAACTTTTATCTCTAGGTATGTATAATGTAGGGCTGTCTTATCAGAGTCTTTTATAAAATATCTCATTGTGCAGTGGTTAAGATATGCCGATAGTTGCCTGCTGAACAGAACTCTTCAACTAGCTTTTTGAGTAAATTGTAGTAATTACTGACCGAAATGGCGCGCGTATATCTCATCACCTCTTCACTTCTGGCCGTATCTGGCCTAGTCTCTAATTTTATCGATTAACATGAAGGGTCTTGCTGTTATCAAAAAAGTTAACACTCCTCATGAAGTCGCAATATATCCTTTTTTGGTATATATAGGTCATTAAAAAAGTAAGGGAATCGTATAGAACAACCTATGCCATTTACCTTTGCGCCGGGAACCCGTATTCTCCTCATATACATTGAGGTTTATACATCAACCCATTCCTGTAACTTCACTAGTCAAATTTCAAGGACTCATTCTAGACGACTACCTAACTTATGCACCACACATTAAACTCCTGAAAACGACTTGATCGTAGGCGTGTTTTTGACCTATTTACGTCACTCGCTTCAAATCTGGGGCGCTTGATTCGCAAGTCTCTTTTACGTCACTACATCGCCTTAATCGATCGAAACTGGATTACGGCTGCGCAGTATATGGTCAAACCTCCCCAACTCTACTACATCTGTTAGATTCCATCCAAAACGAAGTGATCCGTATTCTCCACTGGTCTTCGGGATTGTTTCTCCCCGGGTGAGCCTTTTCAAGTTTGAATTTGATGTAGTCACACACTCTCGAAGGGAATAACACATGTGCACAAGTTTTTCTTTGCTTTCAAACCAATCCTGATATTACGTATTCTACGGTCATTTGTTTAACTATACGGATCGATTCTGCTGAGTTAATTAGAGTACCGTCAGAAATCCCACCGCTTGTTACTATCCATTTATGTGCTAAACTCTTTATCATGTTTATAACGTTAACAGTTAAATTACTCACTCGTCTCAACGTCCACCTCCCTTTGCAAAGAGGGTGCTGCCGTTCTCTGGATTTGTTAGGAAGGGTATACACCTTAGCTTAATCCCTGCTTTCTACATTTGCCTGCACATAAAGTTACTAGATCCGTCATCTCTCCAAATATCTAGCCACCCCGTATCTAGCTTGTTAAAAGGCATATTCCATTCTCATTACTATCGTTACTGTTTAACTGTTCGGCTTAAAATAACAGTATAGTGATAGGGAGTAGTATGCGATCTAGCTGTCTTTCCTGTCTGACCGTAAACCTTATACTTCCCCCCTGTTATTACAATATTATTTACTGCTAAGAATTAATGGGTGACATAATGAGATTGCCCTATTATCTCATCAAAAATTTTATTCCTATATATAAACTCACAAAGACCACCCTTATGTTCAATTTTATATTACATATTCACTCAGCGCTCTCACAGGGAGCTTATATAATAACCCCTCATATGTCTAAATATTGCTATTTCTCATTATTATGTCCGAGTATTAACCGCTAAATGGCTATTGGGGTGAGTACCTTTAATACAACAATTTATTCCAAAGGAAGACTAGCAAAGTCCACTCCCGTTAGATGATTACCCAAATATCTATTTTACAAATATGTACTGAACCCTTATATCTCTTACATCAAGTAGTGTCGGTGTTAATTTCATTGGTTATTATAGCTTACATAGCTTATAATAGAAAAATAATGCAAAAAGAGGAAACTGAGGCATAAGTAAGAGGTCACAAGAAGAATTAGGAGACAGACTACATCAATATATTATTCAGGATTTAGCATAATTGTGTCAGGGTGTAATCTCTCTCTACGGATGCCATTCGACCAGCGACATGTGTTCTGTCCCATTATCATAACTTTTTACCTAATTAAAGTGTAATATTATTATTTAATCATATGTTTACTCGCGGACAAGTACTTTAATTGGCCCAAGACAAGATGGTTTATCTGAAGACATGAGAGAGTAGAATTATGCGAGAAAGCGGGGAGCTCATAGAAACGTGAGATGAGCCAATAAAGGTAAATAATAAGTATCCGAAACTATTTGTAGTGAATAATGTGGATTACTTCTCTCACCGTAACGAATAGCAGCTATACATCGAGGTAGGATTACTTGCGCGCCTCCTCGCTTATTAGGTCATCACGATATATTTCTCACTCATACTTATAGACCACTAGGATCTCCAACGGGACCCTCTCCCGATCTGCTTATAAATATTGTTCACGTCCTAAAAATACTACCCACAATCTGTTCACCATATCTTTAATTGATTGTCCGCAACTGTTACCTCACCTATTCGCCGTACGGTCATATTTCCTATTACTATTATAGATCTCGTATATTTTTTATCTTATCTTTCTCAAGAACTTAAATACCTCTATTAATATATATATGATTTTTAGTACTTTATATCACAATATACATACAATGAAAAGGCATCTAGTTTTATTTAGTTATTATTTTATTTGATTATTTGAACTGGAAATTCATTTCGTTATTCAATAATTTTCTTCTAGCATTGTTTTAATATGTACTCATGTTAGATCGGATCCCATGTGTGAGAATTATTGAAATATATTTTATCCACAGTATGTGTTTCACGTACTTTTTTGTGTAGTCATAATAAATAGTGTTTTAGGTCTTTTTCTATGTACAATACTCAAAATTAGTCATATATAGTGAAAATATATTATTTATATTATATAATAAATCCATTCTCATATTAAAAATAATAATTATTAAGATACCTAATAATTAATAGTCGTAGTTACATATAAGCCTAAATAAGTAACTAGTATATATATATAATGTAAGTAATAAAGGGCCGTTACTCACTTTATTTTATCTAATAATATTCAAAGACTTAACGTACTATATATACATAATTACGTATATAATACGGAATTATTTATTTTCCATATAACGTATGATATAATTACTTTTATTGGTATAGTATACGATGTATATATATCCACCATAAATATATAATATATATAATATAATATATTATATATATATTATATAATATATATATATATTATATATATATATATATATATATATATATATAATATATATATATTTAATATATATATATATATAATATATTTATATATATAATTATATTATATATATATATTATAATAATATTATATATATATATATATTATATATATATATATAATATAATATATATATATATAATAATATATATATATATATATAAATATATATAATAATATATATATATATAATATTATATAATATATAGGTAATTCAAAACCTTTCTGCGGACAAACTCGGAGGGCTGGATTAGTAAGCTAATATAACGTATAAAGAGTAAATCAACTTATTTTGATTTATAATTAAAAACCTATTGATAATTTCTATTTTTTCTTCTTTATTCAAAAGTTTTAACGGATTGATGTAAGGTAAACTCACGTGATGTTGTTGAGACGTGACTATATATATATACGTCTAGTTACTATCTAGTAAAACCGTTGATAGATTTTGGGTATTCTAATGTTATGTTTATTGTATGTTAGCGTTATTGACGACTATCTGTGTAACTTCGAGGGTTGATAGATATATATAGTAATAACTAATTAGTAGATATTTTGTTAAAACAATCATACGTATAGTTAGTTTTAGTACGCAGAGGTTTGTGTAAAAGCATAACTAATTATATTAGGTAGGTGGCTTGTTTTCACTGAAACTTCAATTTTTGTAAATTCGTTTTTGATGGTATTTAAATGAGGTACAGACAGTTACCTTAAGAGTGTGTTCAAAAAGTGTCTGCCCTATACATGTGAATTCGTGGAGTTAACATAGTGCTTAGTGTACTCAACTTTTGAACTTCGATTAATTCGCTCCTGACTGCACATTGCCTGTTCGGATAACTTCAAGCGCTTAATGGCTTGGACAGCAACATTTGCCTTCTTGCACACTGATTTAACTCCATGATGGAATTGCATACTATAACGCTCGAGATGTAACAATAGTATAGTTTACATATGAAGTCTATGAGTTTCTCTTTCCTATTACAGTGGTTGGTGTGTTTGTTTAATGTGGAGCACTGTGTAGAGTTTTTATTATTAATTTAGTTACAAATTATTAATTTTTACTTATTTACTTACATAATTTTTAATTACTTCATTCATCTAAATATAATGTATGACATTACACATCATGAGTGTATATGGGGCCTGATGCAAAGTGGTCGAGTGACGCGATTGTTGCAGTTGCCCCATGGAACAAGCAAACTAATTGGTCCTTGCTGACCTAGCCCTTCTTTGTTAAGATGCTCGTATCGCTAATCTATGTGATCAACTAGTATAACTACTGAACTAGCTGTTCGAATAATGCATTATGATGCCATAAGGAATTTGCAAAGGGAGTAGGTACAAAATTTACGAATTCAGCGAATTGGGACGTACGTTCGACAGTCCACAGAGACATTATTTGTGGGACTAAGAACAAGGTGTGTCTAGATCGAGGTGAAGCCGGAGCATACGGTGTAATCGGAAACATGGTGTCCTCTCAGCGCAGTTATAAATGTGTCAGCAATATAACATTATGTAGGGGATATATAGTCTAAGTCCTTCTCCTAGAGCTAGCCGGCGCGAAACAGCGTCCAGTATACATGGGGCCAGAGATTAGTTATGCAAGACGTTTACAGACAAGAGAATAGATAACACATCCATAATGATCAAAAGTGGTCGAGTGCGATTTGTATTTTACTCCGAAAAGGACGTCCGCCAAGATTAAAACACAGGTCCTCCCAAGAATTCCTCCACAGATGTTTACGTATATTTCGCTGCTGTACGAGATGAAACTCTGGGTGCTTGTATGTATTTACATTGGAGCAGAAATGTAGAGTTTATAGTTCGAATCTTGTTCGGAGTCGCCACTATTAACTAGGATTTATATATAGTGGAGGGCGCTGTTGCGGGTCACTTGAGAGTTTAGAGTTTGGGAGGTAGCCAATATTCACCGATGTGTTTTCAAGATTCTCACGAGAACTCATCGGATAAAACTCGAATGGTAACATAAGTGATACGACAAGTGTAGAATTTTCATACGGTCTCCCATGTTATAGATTATGATTGACTGATCACATTGCAAATATATGCGAGACATGGATCAAAGATCTACAATCCTGTTTTTGGTGAGTGCAAATCGCACATAGAGTTTTGAGATTGTCTTTAAGTTGTTCTTTTCAATCCGTTTGGCCCAAGTCCTTGTACTTTCTGTAGGTGGTATGCATGGAGGCTTTTCTCTTGCAAGACCCGAACCACAGACGACTGATTTGAACCCATGGCATGTGCAATGGCGCGTGTGCTAGTCGACGGGTCGTTGGCGATTCTCTCAAGCACCTCTTCTTCAGAAACGCGCAAGTACCTCGAGTTTAACGATCTCTTCGGTCCAGTATGCCGAAGAAATCTAATTTACCTATATGCACAAATAGCACTGGGAGTTAGTAGATTCAAATGTTAAAACTCTGAACAGTAACAGACATAGCTTTGATACGATGAGAAATAATTTTTTGAGCTCTCTCGGTGAATACTCATAAAATTGTCTCAGCGATAGAATGAAAAGTGCTCGACATAAATACGAATGGTGTGTTGGAGTTCGAAAATTGATTAGTGGAAGTATTATATAGACGTTGTGTGACAAACACAGTCCTCAACCCATTTAATGTACTGCGAGTTACATTGAAGGAGTCTTGTTGTACTCCAATGGTACGATCGCGTATATCAGTAATAACAACACGCACAAAAAAAAAAAAACGATAACAACATTCACCTGCGATAAGTATCGGTGTCTAACTCTATAAAGGTAAGTTAGTCGTTTAGTGATATTTATTCTAGTTCCCAAGTGTAGCGATGCCTAAGCGCAACTGAAGTAAACGTCCACAATACATTACAGATGAGATAAAGTGGAATATTTTGGGCAATATAATAATTTTCAGGTATTGAGGTCGAATTGCCAACTTAAGTGTTATTGTAACGCAAATTAGTCCAGTCCAGAGAGGGGACGATTACATCTTTAAGCTAAAATTATGCACACACATGTGGATCTTGTCAACGTCATCAAACACTATTTAATACATTAGCTTCATCAAGGTACACAAAGCAGCTGAATATTATGACTAAGTACGCCATCAACAAACATGGAGCCGTTCAATCCTCGACTTTCGCTCGCCGACAGGTTCACACAAATCATAAATACACTACGTAGTCAGCACTGATACATCATCTCATCTGTTACACATGACAGTTGAATAAGATACAGGCTAGCGTTTCATGACATTATTCAATATTGTTCAAGTATTATTTATAAATAAATATATTCCTTAATCGTTTGCTCTATATCAGCCCTCCGAGTTTGACGCAGAGGTTTTGAATCACCCTGTATATATAAATATATAATATATATTAATATATATATATTATAATATTATATATATATATAATAAAATTAATATATATATATAAATATTAATATATTAATATATTATATATATATATATTATATATATATATATATATATATATAAATATATATATAATATATATATAATATATTAATTAATATATAATATATTATAATATATTATATATATGATAATATATATATAATCATATATATATATATATATATATATATATTCATATAGTTGTATATAATTATATATATTTATTAGTTTTGAAATACGAAAAATAATAAAATAAATATCAATTCTCATACAATTATATTATTCATGTAATCTATAGGGATTTAGCCAAACACTAGACATTATTTTTCATTATTATACTAGTATACTCAGTATTATTAAATTTGTATGCCTCTACTTATATATACTACTCCACAAATAACTCTCTCCATCTCTCTCTCTTTCTTTCTCTCTCTCTCTCTCTCTTATATCTCATTCGTTATATATAATATATCTATATATATATATTAATATTAAATATATTATATATATATATATATATATATATATAATATATATATGATATATATATTATTATATTAATTAATATATATATTAATAATATATTATATAATATATATATATATCATATTATATTATATATATATATATAATATATATATTAATATAATATATATATATATATTTATAATATTATATAATATATATATAATATATATATATTATTAATATATATATTATATTACCTATTATATATATAGTATAGTTAAAATTTGGGTACTAAGATAACTATTCATAATATATCTTGCTATACTTTTACTTTTCCTCAGTTTAACTTAATTCATTATGTAAATTGCTACCGGGAAAGTATCTATCGTTTATGCTTCAATAAGAGGTATAATATAAACCTTTTTCGTGTTAATAGGACCTTTAATGCGTAATTATAGGGAATGAATTTAGTTTCTGTTATTTTAGTCTCTATATATAATGGGGACTAGTAATTCACATTCTCTATCCATCTATCGTGTTCTAATCATTCTACGCTTCAAACGCTCAAAGAAATCATTGAGTAACATATAAGCCGCATATTGTGAAAAGTATCAACCATATTTTAATCAAAACAGGTAACAGACTTCTATTTTTTTTTTCCCCTCCCTCTCTTTCGTCTAGATCTTAGACGTCCAGATATAATAAAAGTTATTTTACAATTTTTTTGACGGCCGTCACAATAATTTAGGCATGGAAGAAATAATAAATTTGCAGAAAAGGTAATATATATTATGAGTACGTGGATCCTTTTGCATCTATGTGTCTTACCATCTTATCCGTCTATATATATATATCATATAAAATATATATTTATTCTTACTCAATGTATTTTTATAAAACACGAGCTTTTAAGAGAATACCACTTATGCATGGCATTCACAATAGACATGGACATACCAATGTACTACGGTCACACTGAGAACAAAACACTGATACAAACAAAACACAAACAATAAAAAAAAAAAAAAATAAAATAAAAAAATAAATTATAAAAAAAAAAAAATAATAATAAAAATAAAAATCTCCCCTCCGAGGATAATACCCAATCCTAGTTTGGAATACATTATGTTGGGATAATTCCTTTTAGCTTAAATTATAAATAATTACTAACATATTAATAGAATAAAATATAAAAATAAATATAATTATAATAAATAAATAATATATAATTTTTTCTCTGGTTTTTGGATATGACTTTATATTATTCTTAGTTTTAAGTATTGGTTAGAATAGTAAGGGACCAAATAATAAAAATGCATTAATTTTATGATTTTACAAGGAGGGCTATAGTCAATTGTGACTAATATAAGAGATATGACACTTATACCTGGGTAATACAGTATATATAATGTTTTCTTCAGATTAAAATATTCTGGAACCTGAATTACCACTAATATTGATACTTATCCTCTGTGACATAGATTAAATATACTTCCTTCAACTTTAGTCTTATTTCTTTAATATTATTGGACCTTAAGCACTTCATAGGGGAGCTTCACGAGCTGAGATCTCATGATATAAAGTGGAATTGTATATCAAGATTCATAGTCTCAAGGCGAGAGTAGGAGGTGGAGAAATCACGTTCAATACTCGCGCTTCTATCTATATATTTCATACAATGAATATAAAAACATATACCGCAAGAGGGATTACAAGTGAAGTGGGACAACGAAGAGTGGTATATGCAGAATGGCTGGCTGCCCGTCATGGTTGGGCTTGGCTTCCACGAATCCAGGTAGATAGAGAGATACCTCGGCCCCATGGCAGAACCGGATGGACTACCAGCTCCTGAGAGGACTTTATATTTGATAATAGATTCATAAAGACTATCGTAATATACATGGAAAGACGAGAAGTGTGTTCTCTATACTCCCGAAGTCGTAAGCTAGACCCTCCCCGGAGTGGTAGGATGGAGATTTCTTGGGGGTATATTGTAAAAGTTTATAAGTGAAACGTGTAGTACAATATAAGTTTCAGATATAAACTTTTACTGTTTTGACACATTATTATCAACCCTACGAGCTATGCGGAGTAGTTCGCTACCAGTCGAGAGTGGATACTAGTGTCGACCCAGAGAGAAGATTGCAGAGTAAACCTCCTTTAACGCGACTCTAATTAACCATACAGTCTAGTATGATCATACCTCTCCGTATGATAGCAAAGTCTGTGGGAAATCTATAAGGATTACATAAATCACATAGTAATAAAATGTTCTCCACCATAAATGTCAGATAATCCGGCTAATGTGAGACACGTACTAATCATAGGAAATTTGGAATACGCGAGATAATGCATACAGACTGATATAAAAACAATATTAGCTATAAGCAAAATTATTAATAGTGAGAACATTCTAATATTTAATTATTATATCTAGTGAATAATGAAATACAGCGGCCGCAACAGTGCATTTACGGGAAGGGTTAATGCCATCCAGGAGGTAGGCGCCTGTCTTACCTCATCTCATTATACTAAAATATATTTTAAAAGCAACTAAGGTAATAAAATAATTCAATTTCCTATTTTAGTTTAATACTATTATATTTATATATGTTTTAAAAATGTATGATTATTTTTACATTTTCTTTAATGTTGATTAATCAAGAACTGCTTAATATATTACTCTCAGAGGTTCCAATACATTTAATGTTCTATCTTACCATTTCTCAATCAAATAGTAACATTCCATCGCAAATTGGTGGTTACTAAGATGACTACGAAATTGATTGAAATTTTAGTATTGACAACTAACGACATTGTTATATTAATTGCTATTCATATTCCTTAAATCTAGTTTCATGGCAACGTAAAAGAAACCTTTTTCTTATTTTGTGGTAATATATTTTTTTTGATGATTTATATCCACCAAATATAGCCAGCTACTAGCACTCCTCTCTCGAGAGAAAATTTGGCGCCAAAGGAAAATCCAATATCTCTTGGCAATTGTAATAAATATATCCGTTTATATACTAGTATCATATAAAAATAAAGTATTTATAATGATTTACATATGTGACGGTATAATTATCACGATAATGCTGATAAATATCACTACTACTGGAAAATATCATACAGCTATTTATATAATAATATTATAATATGGATATAATATGATATAATCATATTTATATATTAATATAATAATTATAATATTTATTAATATAATATATATATATATATTAATAATATATATATTATAAGATTAATATATAATCTAGAGTAGAGAGTGAGATGAAGATAGAATAGAGATATGATAATATATAGAGGAGTAAGAGATATAATAGAGATATATAAATATATATGAAGATGAGTATATGAATAGAGACTAGAATAGAGAGAGAGATGAAAGTATAGGAATCAAATTTACTACTATATAATTTTTATGTAATATATATTATGAGTATATATATATATGTAATCTTGAATCTTTTAATAATAAACCATGTTGTCTGAATGTTTATAAGTGTATAAAAACTTAAAGCAATCTTTTCAATATATGGGAGAAGGAGAATCAATAAAATAAAAACCTATTAATTTCTCGTAGAAAATATATATATATATATTATACATTCTGAATATTATTATATATTATTATTATATATATTTATTAATTATCTTATTATTACATATTTACCCTTATTATTATTAGTTTTATCTATATACTATTTAAATTTAAATAAATTCAATTATATCTTTAATAAATTAATGTTACATACTCTTTTAATATTAAAAACCATGGAATAATTCTATAAATCTAATTATTTCTCTGCTTATTACGTATAAATGTCAGGTAACATTCGAGTTAGGTCTCATTTAAGTGCAAATGATTTCTTTCTTATTAAAGTGATACTATTTCTACGGTATAAGGTCTATTAATTATTGAGACGATGTGCAGGCTATGAATAGGATGACTACGTTTGACTTGAAACTTAAGCTCAGCGGTAAAAATAAGGAAAAAGCAATCATTATATTCTATCCGATTCTGCGCTCTCATCATGCCTTCTTCCATGTAATCTTCATCTTTTATATTTTGAAATTTTAAGTTTTATTAATATTATAATATTATATACAATTTCAAATCATAAAAGAGATACACGAACATTTTATCTCGTATAATAACATAAATTAATTGAAGATATAATAAACCATTCCTTCAGCAGATTACTCTTTATGAATTATAAAAAAAGCTAACACTGTGCTTCTCATTATCGGTTATCTGTCAGGGGATCATTTCAACAACTTCAATATCTCAATGTCGAATAATTAAGTAGCTACTCTCTCTATCATCTTTCATTCTTCATCGAATCTCTACTCTCTCTCTTTCTATTCCTGACATACTCGTGCTCTGTCCTCTCTGTTACATATCTCCCATTCTTTCTTACTTTTCTCTCTCTACATTCTTTTCTTCTCCTTCAATTCATAACTCAAACTACTTTATAACTCGAAGCTTAAAAATGACATAGATTGAAAATAAATATTAAAATACAATAATTTAGGATATAAAAATTAAATTCACGAATATGTATTGTTTACTACGTTTCTTTATAAATTTTAGTACTCATTCTCTGCATTTTTGGAAGATATAGTGAGTACGAGCCTTATCAATATAATTTTATTATATTATGATTAAAAATAGGGTAATTCAATGGCGATGATGCTTATACCATACTTTTTGTTATTTAATATTTTTAACATTAATCTATTCATTTTATAATCAGAAAAATAGAAATGAAAAAAGTTAATAAAAGCTCCCCCTCGCCCACTCAAAAAAAATTTGGATAAGATTAAGATATGGCAATGATAATTTTTACATAATATGCAAATATTATGTAAGAAATATATTTATAGTTCTAAATTTTAAAAGCAGTCTAAGACGTGATAGTCACGAGTTTATAGGGAGTTACGCCTCTGAATTATATATATATTATATATATATATAAATATATATATATATAATATATATTTATTAATATATAATATATAATATATATAATATAAAATATATATTATATATATATATATATATATATTAATATATATATATATATTATATATATATATATAATATGTGTGTGTGATATGTGTGTGTGTTGTGTGTGTATAGAAGGTAATATATAGTGTGATGTGATGTATATGTATTATGTTATATAGTGTTTGATTAGGCTCTCTTCTCTCTCCATCAGTGGTTTGTTCCGTTCTTGTAATCCGTAGCCAGTGCCTCAGTCTTGTAGTGTGTGTATGTGAGTGTGTATATTAGTGTGCTTTGCTTATACTAAAATAAAAGTGAAATTGTTATGAAAAATTAGATAACTTATATGAATAACAAAGCTGCTCTAAATTATGCTTTTACTAATAATAAAAATAATAATAACTTGTTAGTATTGTTATAAGACTATTTGAATAACGTAATACTTCTCATACTTAAACGGACCTAAATAAGTAAAGTCGATAACGGTTTCCACTCGCTACCAGTCCAAACGACCATATCACATAAACTACTAGAACCCTTACTCCTAAACGACCATACTAGACCTCTCCTCCTACCTACACCCTAAATTCCTAAAACGACCACCCTAAAACAACTGTTAACTGACTCACCCCATTCCATATACGACTCCATCAATAACACTGACTCTATCTTAATCAAACTCCTAATATAGTATCAGTGACAGGCTAGAGATAGCACGAGAAAAGGTTTAATCACGCTCATGTCCTCTCTCTCAAGAGATACGCTTCTCTCATAATAAATATATGTATTATTTGGATTGATTACGACATATATTGTATGTTGAGATACAGAGTATGACTCCATCTGATATGCTTCTTACTCTACATCTTACTCATAATATCCTATTTATCATCTCTGTTCATTTCACATGCATTATGTTCGATACGTACTTTATCTTATTTGCATACCGAGATTCCGTACAACAATGACGCACATATATCTAAACTTCATGGTATAATTTAGTAACACATGTGAACATACGTTTCTCAGTTCATTTACACATACGCAGGCACAAATCTACAACATACACCATCACACAAACAGCACTACATCTACACTACACCTCCAGCATTCTTCGACACTCTTAGATGCCTATACTCACGCAAACCATTAACGATATATGCATACAATTGTATAATCGTTTTGTTTTATATGTTCTGTCTCGATACAAACTTAGCGCATAAAATCGTTTAGTAATTATAATATATATTATATATAACGTATCCTCTCTAATTCTGATAAGGTTGCTATTAATCCGGGATGCCAAAATAAAGCCAATCTCTATCCTAAAATATAAAAAATATAAACCATAGGATGGCGTATTTACGTTGGTAGGTTCTTATATGGTTATGTAATGAATGTGTTATCTAATTTCATAATAAAATGTAGGCTTTTAAATCTATTTCTTTTTCAGAGAAACGAAATCATACTCTATCACAGTTAGTTATAATCATTATTTAGTAATATATAATATATTAACCAACTTGCTAATTTTTTATTTCTGTTTATTCCAAAAAACCATACGTTGGTCCAATCACTCAAGCACGTGGTTCACTGACGAATAAATAGTATACTTATTTACTGAGTAACGCGTATTCGTATTTATCTATATATTACAAATCGTGTACTAAAAATAACTGTTAGGTATAGCATATTATACTCTAATACGTAGCTAGTAAGCAAATGTAACATAATAATACTAAAATATAATATCTTCTCTCCTATAATATTATCCGTCAATTTTTGACCTATAACTCGAAATCTACTATATTCATCGTACTTTTTATTAATTAAGTTAATTGTGATTTTCATCGCAAATAATAATAATAAATAAAATTGTTTATGACTAAATCTTGTAATCATTCCCCTCCATACTGAGATAGTTTACAACTGGGAATAATTACTTAGTATGATTGAATATTCCTTCTAAGTGGTTTTCAAATTTTAATTTAGCTCTCAATGCATGCCGATAGTTAAGTTTCTCTGACGGATACGTCCTCACCATAGTTAGTATTTATAAGTAAACCCTTGTAAATGTTCTTCTTTAATTTAGTAATTATAAGATTCTATTTCATCTCCACCAATTAATATAATAAAACGTCCTTTCAAGAGATTATATAGGTATCTAATTCATCATACATAACCATCTACCTTATCACTTAATTTTATAAACGTGTTAATAGTTTTTCAGCTTATAAATTTTTACAGCCATTTTTCTATACATACCCAATCACATTTAGGTCAATAACATGCTTGACTATGATATAGCCTCGACAGTGCAACTCTATATCTAATCTATCATATTGAGCGCAATATCTCCCTCTCGGAGTATCTACGTCTCACAATGAGCGGCATTCTGAAATATATTAGAAGTCCAATGAAGTTTAGGTATTTATTGGTCTCTTAGTGTTACCAACAAATTTTAAATAAATTATCAATGTTTTACTAATCTATTTTTGTATAGTTTAGTATCTTATCAACAAAGATGTCGAGCTAATGTTTGAACCATTTTTTATGAACAGTTTAAAAGATTTTGTCAAAGATTTTGTTGAAACTCCTGTTCTATGCAATGAGGAAGGTTTTTGTAAAATGTTACCTCAAACTAGACAAAGGGGACTTACGGACTTGCTTCTTTGATTCTCCTTAAAATTATTTCTTAGTGGAGGAGTGCAACCAACCTAGGCATTTTCTCTAGGGTTTCTTGTTTTATTCCACTCTCGTTTATACCTTTACCAGAAACCAATTTGATATTTATCTAACTCTTACTATTATCGAGCTAGTCGTCGTTGAGATTACTGCCCTCTTCAAACTAGTGATATTAAAGCTAATAATACTTAATTCTGAATTATTAAAACATTTCTTTATCGTATTTGTTCCATCAAACATTTAAACACAAAGTTTTACTTCTCACTGACTTTTGCTTCATTTTAAATGATTCGAATGCTGCTCTTCCCTCTCTGGCTTGACAGTAAGAGATTTTCAGCATATAACTTCAGAAGCGGATTCCAAAGGAATCATAAAACTTAGATTACCAGATTCTGATCATATTGATCATTTAATTTAAGCTGCCTTTCAATAAGCCACATTGCAAACACGAAATACATTAGAATACACACACAAAACACAGACACACACACACACACACATACATAATATATATATATATATATATATATAATAATATATATATAAATATATATATATATATATATATATATATATATAATATATATATATATATATATATATATATAATATATATATTATATAATATATTATATATCCCTTTGGGTGAAAAAGGTGAGGGGCTCACATGAAATTCACCAGAATTGGAAAGTACAAATCAAAAGTTCGGTAAATCAAGGACCGACGTAAGCCGATTCCACCGACGTTTGAAGTTCAATCCATAGAGAGTATGGAAAATAGAACAAGGAGTATACTATATTACCATACTTTACCCAAGTAGCGTATATGTAAGATAAGATGAGCATTAAGCGTAAGTCTGAGGTTCAGATAATTGGACGGAGAGAGAATGAGTGTGTAGATTGACGGTGGCACCCGAGCTCTCCTCAGGGAGAAGGTATTGCGATTAGAAACTCGAAAGAACATTGTATGTTATGTGGTGTATGTGTGTGTGTGTGTGTTGTGTGTGTGTGAGAGAGACGAGAGAGAGAGACGAGAGAGAGAGAGAGAGAGAGAGGAGGGAGGAGAGAGAGAGAGAGTGACTATTGCTGGAGCAATATTAAAAAAGATAAATGTTTGAATAGCAAAATTACTACAGTAAGGGGATATAAAATTAAAATACCATCATTAAAAGTCCAATAGTACTTGAGTTCAGACATTAAATAAAATTGACATATAAGTCAGTTCCAGATAAGGAGAAAGTAATCCGAAATGTATTTGAGGTTAATTGAGTGATCATATTACCATTTCGTATCTTACCAAAGGAATTGGAATTTACCTGACCTGTATTACAACAACAGAGAGGAAGCCTATTGACTCTAATAAGTAGGTTAAAGGAGGTAGAACCGCCCCCAGATATTCAGGAGCCCCAAACTCCATTACATGGTGAGTACGTATTTGAAGATCAGTGTTAAAAAAATACCATAAGAAGCAAGCCTAGCATTGAGTAATACCAAAAATTATACGGACAAGAACCAAAACCTAAAAGAGAGGTTTCTGTGTTATTCTGGCGATAATTAATTAGAAGGTGATCTATGCCTTGGATACATTTCACACCATGGAAAAGTTTAAATGTTACATTTATACCTAAGGCATTGAAAAAGTCCATGCCCACTCACAAACCTAACTTCACTTCAATTAAAGACCGGTTCCAAATTACACTATTTTATCATTTTTATATAATTAAAATTACTTACTTGATTAATTACACTGGCTCCATTATTGTTCTTTAAATGTTCTTTTAATAATATATTGTAATTTCAAGAGTTTCGAAAAATTTGCATAACCCATCTTTCCCAAGAAAGATGGGGCCGTAATGAACACTCTTGGGACTTGATTAAATTTCACCCCACAAAATGGCTTTGCTTTAAATTTATTGAAATTATTATAATAATTTCATATGATTAGGAAAGAGGGAAGAGAAGAGTCCATATTTGGGGTTAATGTGGTAGGATATTTTTAAATAAATGCGTTTTCTAAAAATATTAAATATAGCCCCTTGGACAGTGTGAAAAGCATATATATTATTTATTATTTTATAGATTTTTTAATGATTGGTTTAAAGTATTGAAAACTGAAGGGTTTTTCGAAGACAATATAGAAGATAACCTCGCGCGCCAATTGTTTTCTCTTGCACACGTTGGTCTAATTTCCGAACATTCATTAATTCTGTCTTTAATTTCTTTTCACTAACTTTTCTTTCAAAGTTGCCTTTCAGACATTTGAAATCAAAGAAATTAATTAAACTCTTCTGTAATATCGTCTGTCCTCCAAAATCACAGGGAAAACATTTAGGGAAAAAAATATATTTTGATAAGGTATATTTTTGAATAATAAACCTAGGTTGGTATCGAGGTATCGCACACATAATAAAAAATTGAAGAGCCATGATAATAACTTTTATTGTTATTGACCCTCGTCTTTGTGCAATATGTTATCAGGGATATTTTGTCGAGCTGTGATTTTTTATCGTTTAGTTTATTAACTTTTATACAGGCCCTTCATTTCTTTCCCGTATCAGCAATCTTTCCGCGCATCTTTTGCTTTACGATATCGACACTTGCACCCTCACAATCAGAAAAATAATCTCAAATACAAATCTCAGATTCATCACAATCTAATTGGGGCGTTTGCACAGGAAGTGACATTGCTGTCAGAGTTGCTGTAAGAATCGCCCATTGGCCCAAGAGAATCTAGTGAAGGCTGTCAACAGTGTTTAGAGATTAACCTGGCAAGGCATAGACATCAACCCACACCGCGTATTGCCTTGTAGAATTGCCTTAAATATGAAAACTTTTCATTTAGAGTCTCTCGATATGAACATTGGAACTCAGCTCTCCCTATCCCTCACCCGTAATTTAGGAAGTTAAATCATAAAAGTAGTATTAAGTGAGGTTTATGATAGTGCACACTATCTCTACTACTGATTGAAAGTACAGTCATTAGTTTTGTTTAACTTTTTTTTTCATTTCTTTTAGTTTTCTGTGTTTAGAGGTTTGCCGTACTTGGCACTTGATAATCTGTATTAAACTTTGATTGAATAATGATATATACTCGTATATATAATACTGACTCACCATAGTACACTATGTTAGATATTTTTGTATGTATTGCATGGATATATACACCTACATCATCAGGTATATATGATATTGCTGGATTTTGTTAGTGCCCGCACCCTCGCAATCCTGAGTTACCAGTATGAATATCTTATTGGTGTATATCGATCCAACCTGGAATACTATATATAGGTATTACTACTGGATTTGGTGGTGCCCGCACCACATACATATATATATGAGTATTAAACATAAATGTGATAATTGTTATACCGCGTAATACCACGCGCGCGCACCAGGGTAACACCCTTGGGTCATTCGGCAAATATCGGTCCATGTCGGCGGCGATGCGGCAATTCGGACACGTGGCGGCAATTCGGTCTCTATGTTGCGCTGCAGGTAGAATATAGGACCGCTCTCAATACAGAATAGTGCTCAAACGTTACTCTATATTGCCATCATTAGTCTCGATTGCCCCAACACACTCAGCGCATTACGAAGTATACATGGTTTGTTTCTAATTGTTGCGTGCCGTGTCAAGCCCCCGCTATTACAATTCTCTTTGATTGAAACACCTCCTACTTAACCATTTGTGTAGGTCCACTTAATTTGTGATTAGTTTGTTTTTTCTGCCCATGCAGCGCTATCCAAAACAATACCTCCGGAACGCGATGGTAAATGTGTAGCGTTAGCTTTCTATAATTACAGCACTCTCTCACTTTACAGGGGTCCAAAAGTAGATTGTATCTACATCTAACTTGTGGGTTAATCTCTCCTCGAATATGTCCCTCAGTACTTCGCAACACAGCATAGTTCATTCAACCTGTGGAAGTGCCAGATCCGTGGATAGTATTTCGATTTGCTCAGGCCAAGGAGACTCTCGAATATATCGTTTCTGACTACCCTCCTCCAGAAGATGTGTAATCATAACCACCTGAATTGTCTATGTGCCCCGGCGAACTCTATCTCGTGGCAGTCCAACGGTCTTAATAAAATCATCTCTGTCAGTTGGTGGTGGCACCCACTATCCTGTCTTGCCAACAACTCCAGTGGTGAGATATCATACTATTAAATCTATTCGCCCACCGTTTCCTTTCCGAGCTACTCCCTTTTACTAACCCGACCAATGAATGGATCTCGTGAGAGATGGTACGTGATTCTCACAAAATAATGTCTATCTTCCACACTTTACAGCAAAGATAGGTAGGTAAAAGGGTTTTCTACAACATTTAAAGTTGTCCTTAAGTTATACGTTGTATCTATGAGTCTCTTTCGCCATCAGCACGGATGGCATTCCTCCAGCAAGCCCGGGAGGTGTACACACACGGCAGGGTAGTTAACTTGCGTGCACTGAACTCACGGTCCCTACCTGTCAGGGAAGCTTAAGCAGTTTTACATCTCGTTCTTAGCTATTTGGTTCTACGAAACGTAATATGTCGCGTCTCCACAACGCCATCCCGGGTTTGGCATTCGTCCAATATCCTGTCAGTACTCCAGCGTTTGCGTTCATTTATTTTTCAAACCCAGAACCCAAGCTGTGCGAGAGAATCAGCTAATCATACAAGAATTCCATAACGCTTCATCCATTAATCACCGTAAACAGAATATATCTTTTGATTCTTTAAATTTCACTCCCCGAATTGTTATACTATAGAAATTACAAAAGAATGCCCAAGAATTGCAACCTTAACAGAATTTTTACATTACAGTTCGTTTTTTTCAAACAGCGCGTTCGTTTTTGTCAAACGCTCACCAAAACGTAAAGAATTCTCTTTAATTCGTGTGAATTATGGTGTTAATTATAATTATTTAATCCAAGGCAAGATAATTGATATGGCACTTTTCACTTCACGTTTGTTTGTCCCATTAGGCCCAACTTATTTTTTCTATCGATTGTATGTGCGTTGTTAGAAGACACCATACCAGGGGTACTGTGTTCACACGCAAACTCATTCCGAACGGGCATTCCCTCTATATATATATAGCTTTATATCAAAACTATAGTATTCTTTAAAATTATAATATTCTCATTATACCATTATGTTTAAAAAAGAGACCTAAAAACCGCTTTGAAGGTCTATGTGATGTTTCAATTTATTTTGTTCCAAACAGCGTTTGCGTTCATTTTTTGTTCAAAAACATTACGCCATGAATTAATATTAATTGAAGCGGTCACCATAACAGAGTAAAGTAAATTTCTCATATAATTCTTAGTATTTAAATACAGTAATATAAAATAAAGAATAGCATAATCACTTACAGAAATTAAGGATAAATTCACTTACGTATCAGGCTCGTAAGAGCTCTATTTTTTTTTTACGTAATTTTTGATATTTTTGTTACAGTTTGACAAAATAATAATCTAATTCCTTGTCTCGAAACATTTTTATTTTTACGTGTATTTTTTTTTAATTACGTTTCTAGAAAACCACAATTTCCAAATATTTAAATAATATTTGTTAAAAAATGTATTAATACCATATGTTTAAAAATGAAAAACTGGGTTATCATATTTATAGTTTATTATAAATTATTTATAACACTTTTAATGAGGATTCTTAGGTGGATGTGAAAATTGAATGTATGGACTCAGTAAAGTTATGCCCCGTCCCACTCACCCACATATTAAAATTCCAGTAGGGGCTCAGATTTCGACCGTCCACAGCTTGTTATACACACTTCATATCGCCTGGTCCATCTCTCGTAACATATAAATGCTCCAGTTTTTATTATTTATACACTTCCTGCCCTTTTATACCTAGAATACAATATAATTTTTAGCGCTCCAATTCTACTCCCAAGGATAACATTACCTACACTCAATAATGAATATATAAACACAAATCCGTATCGAAAATTAGACAAGTGAAAAATAATAAGAGTTCTTACCTCATATAATATTAAAAAGTCTGCCTATAATAATCTTAGCATTACCTTGAGAGAGTAAGAGCGCCATGCATCATTCTGTGGGTGGACCGAATGCCCCGTTTTACGGATGGTTGGCTTTAGCTTCTTAACCTAATGGATTTTTAGTAATAATAATACTCATGACTGGATTAAATACTGGTGTGATTTAAATAGAAGTTAATCGTATAGTATCCCGGCCTCTCTCTGTTGAAGACGCATCACTTTCTTATATGAGGTCTTAAAACTTGCTAGAAGTACTTCTAATTATCACCATATGGGGTTAAGAGCCAATTTTCCTTAGAGTTATTTTGACATGATGGTCTCTTTATCACATTTACTCGATTAGATACCAGCCTAAGTAATGGGAGTATGCGTTGATATACCAACATAACAATCCCTGAAACAATTCAACTTGAAGGAATCTGCATATTATAAATTTTTTTTAATGTATTTAAGAGCATTTTGTGACATGTGATGGATTATACCTTCTGGTTGAACTATGTTCACATAAAACTTCTATTTATTATATATCGTGTTGTTTGGAAATGTGCTTTTTTGCTATACTTTTCTTCGCGGCGTAATATCATTTAATTCAAATTTAATAACCTTAATATCACCAATCATAGTGCGCCTGTCTCGAGACCATTATCCAGAGTATATTTAAAAAATTGTTTCTCTAATCCAAGAGATTTAAAATGGTAATATTGGTCTATATTTATTGTATTGATTATTGTTATTTTATTTTACAGGTTGTTGTTATTGGTACAGACAAAGCATTTACTTACGATTATGTATTTCCAACAACTGCTCCCATTTCACATACCCGATGTTTTAAAATATTTATTTTTTTACGAACTAAAAAATCTGAGTTTTTACCCATCTAGTCCAAGAGCTTTTTAAAGGTATGGTTTTTATTTTTTTCTCATTGTGTTGTTTATCAAAATGTTGCAATACTTTGATAGAGCTGTGGTTGTTTTTGCATTTTAGAATATGTGCTTGGGTTTTTTACTCTATTGTAGTGATGGAATGATAAATCTGAATTGCCAATTTTTCTGAAATCAAAATTTAAATGGGAATATTTGTTGGGATTGAAAATCATTTTGGCATCATACTATGAGTAGGAATTGGCATTGGAAATTTTGGAATTTCTTTATCAGAATTGAAAATTATTTTGGCATTGTCCCATCATTATTATATTGGATATCTGGTTTGGACCAAATTTATTATTTGGACCTCGAGTAATCTAAATGGCTTCTAAGCAAATGACATTAGCAAACAATAAAAGGCAGATAAACATTTCTCAATTTACTTATATTCCTAAAGTTTGTAAAAATGGAGTATGGAGCAACTAAAATGTTCAATATGATTTTTCTTGGATATTGTATTCCTGAACCTAGTATGCAATAACTAATGTAAGAGTGTCACTAATGATCTGAATTCCACAATTAACCCACTTTTTTTTGTGATTTTTGAGAGGTAGGGTTATTTTAATAATTGAACCCCTATTTCAGAATGCAACCAATATTTTAAAGCATTTACACCCCTCTTAGATTAGGCTCTGCCCGTGAGCGGTGGTGTTTATCTGTAAAAAAAAAAAATTAAACAACCACACTTCATCTATAGGTTTATTTTGCTTACTGTTTTATAAACTTTGCTAGATCTTCACCGCTTACTTTAGGTATATTTTAGTGTTTCCCAATGTCACTATCACATTTCTATTAATCAATGCTCTTCAGTTTTCCCTAAATAATTCAATTCTGGTCCCTGTACCATCATTTTTATGATTATTTGTTAGCATTTAAAACTTTCAATCTATAAGTTGCAAGGTATCCTTTGTTCAAAAAGCTTCTTTGATCCTTCTAATACTGGCATTAACGGACTTTACATTTCAGAACAAATTGTCTTTGTTAAAGTTGCTTGCAGGTAACTGAAGCAATTTCGTGTGTTAGTTTTGACCATTTTCTATTTTATTATTATTATTATTATTATTATTATTATTATTATTATTATTATTATACCTATTTGTAGTGTTGATATTAGAATTATGTATATATATAGTATATCAAGAGGGCGACTCCTACCACTCGTGCTACTCTGTGCATAGCACGAGGTTGTATATGTAGAACGAACAGTATTCTTCAAAATTTGCAAAGAGGTATGATAAAAATTCTCTTATTTACTTGTGGAAAATAGGTTTCATCTGCAAAGGCTCTAATAACACAAGAAAATGAAGTTATAAAATTAAATGTGTGACATCATCACTATTATGCAAAGCTATTAGCTAGTCAATTTATACATTGGATAACAGCTCGTGCCTCTCAAAAATGCGGAGAGCAAATTTCAAGACGGTATACTATACATACATATTCGTGAATTTAATTTTTTTACAAGTTGTTTTTTTTCCCCATCTAAGAATCTAAAAAAAAAGACATTCTTTTTATTTTAAGAAA